>JAJJWX010000856.1:0-22534 GCA_023529315.1 Papaver bracteatum
AACGGTTTCCCTTCAATCCCAGGAGCAAATCCTGGCCGTCTAAGGCACCCTCACGACCTTTGGCCCAAAACCCTAGCTTGGTCACGCACCTAGACCAAGATAGTCACGCCATGCGCCCATGGATACCCCTTGGCCCCACATGCCAAGCCAAAACCGCACCTAGCCCAAGCTAGTCACGCCATGCGCTCATGGCTACCCCTTGGCCCCACATGCCAAGAAAAACCAAACCTAGCCAAGCTAGCCACGCCATGCCAAACACACTTTGCCTTGGACCTAGCTATGCTAGTCACGTCATTCCTAGCCAAGCGCCCTTGAATTGGCCCTAGACATGCCATACGACCATGGAAAACTCTTAGCCCCACATTCCAAGCCAAACCAAACCTAACCAAGCTAGCCACGCCATGCCAAACACACTTTGCCTTGGCCCTAGCCATGCTAGTCACGTCATGCCAGGCCAAGCGCCCTCGCCTTAGCCCTAGCCATGACATACGCCCATGGCGAACCCTTGGACTCTCATGCCAAGTCTAAACACACCCTAGACGTTCCACCCTATTGGACCTCACTACGCGGCTACCAAAATGAAGGCGTGCAACGATCAACAGTTTCCCCTCCTCTCAAGATGCAAAATATCGACCGCCGAAGGTCACAAGGCTAGCAAGTTCCCCGAGATCAACTTGCCAAGCCACAACAACGTGTTACATGTTTTCCAAAAACATTCGAGACATCAACACAAACTGGGGGATCCTCTTTGGGTATTGGTTTGGCGGTTTACAGCGTGCGGCGTACACTACGCCCTTAATAAGGAAGTGTCATAAGGGTGGGGCGCCTAGTAAATACGGGAAGTTATGTGGGAAACGTTCATGGGACATAAAGCCGTGCGTTAACAACTTTATGGAATATCAATTCAATAACGTTAACAGTTTCATGCGTTAACCACTTTATGGAACATCAAGTCCATGCATACGGTTACCACCTCCTCCCATTTACTTCCCCACTCCTTAATGAGACCAGGGTACGGTTTCTACTTCGACTTGTATAAATAGGTCTTACCTATTTCCATTTGGACAACAAGTTCATTCGGACAAGACAACACTCAGAAATACTTACTTGCTAGCTCTCCTCGTGAGCTCTCTTACTTTTTTGATAACAATTCGTAGTAACCCAACTACTCCTCCAGAATCAACTATTCTGGTCTCACCACTTTCCTTGCTTCCCTCCCCAAAACCAACCCATTCTCCTCTATTTTGTGACCGAATCAATTCTGGAACGGCCATTTCTTGGTTTAGGACGGACTTTTACAGATTAATCTATCGGATCTGAAGTACTCCCTTGCAGTACATTGTTTAGGGTTTAAAATGTTTCTCACCTTCACACCCGCAATTACCGAAATTAGTAGAAACTATTTTCACCTATAAACAGTCGTTAACCCGAATTTAGAGAGAAAACTCAAGGGTTAATGGAGATCGACTCTAGCTTAGAGAAAACTAGTATCACACTAGAAAGGTGTGTGGGGATTAGTTTTTCCAATATCTAGAGTTCCCCTTATATAGTCTTTCAAATCAGGGTTTGCAATCAATGTTAGCTTAGTAACAAAGCATTCAATATTCACCGTTATATGAAAACCTGATTAGATACAAGCTAATATATCTCAACCGTTAGATCGAAAAATTAACTTGCCATACACACATGTACTTGACGTTTTGGGTTTGTGTAACCGTACCCAAACGTGTACAATGGTTGGTTCAATATTAGTCAACCAAATGGTTAGCCAAATGATAACTTTCATATCAACCATATTCTTCTTCACCATAACTAGTACAAATAACTCAAATGAAATAGTTAGAGAGTTGTTCAATTGCTATGAGATCTCAAGTACTACAAGAGACACAATTGAATCAAAAACTATGTGATTCACTCGAATCATTAATCATGGACTATAAAGTCACAGTTTGCAAAAGCATCCCTTAGTAATTTAAGAATAAGTTCATGAACAACGTTTTCAGACATAACCTCTTGAGTTCGCGGACTGAGTACGCGGACTCAAGCTAACTGGTTGAAGTTAATAAACTCAATCAGAATTTCTCGGGATGAGAACTTCTGTCAGTTAGCGGATTGGGTTCTCGGACTGCACCTGAGCTTCAACTTCAGCAGATATTCTCGGGTTCGAGAACTTACGCCAGTTCGCGAACTGGGTTCGCGGACTGAGTTGCTGCTCACGTTCCGGTTCTACTTGATCAACAAAGTTCACAAACTTTGGTTCAAGTGTTAAGGACTTATATATATATGTGTTTCCACAATAATATTTATATCCCCCAATGGTTATATAGTCTAAACTCTCATTTTAATTATTGAAACATTCTCAGAGGATGTCATATAGTTGTTTTCACGAACTAGTTTTCGCCAGAGCGATTTTTAAAGTGATTAAAACATAACATGACTTTCGTCACTAGGAAAAGATGAACTTGGATAAAGCGAAAGCTTTACCAACACACATTTCGAGAAATATATAAGCAATATATACTCATCTAGAAATGTCACATGTGCATATTATTAGTCTATATAGTAAAACGACTTTTGTCTCAAGATAGGATATAGAGTAGATAGACTTTTGAGTGATATATAAGTTCAAGTCTCCACATACCTTTTAGTCGATGAAGATACACTGGTTCCTTGAGTAATCCTTCGTCTTGTATGATGATCGCCATGGAGTTCTTGAGCTCAACTACACTTTCTATCCTAGTCCGAGACCTTAGCTATAGTAGACTATAAATCAAGACTATATAGTTTTGATCACTAAGACTGTTCTATTGATGTCTGCAGTCAAGAAACTCAAAGACCCCCAAAGTGAGATGCTATTACTTTGCAATTGCACTAGAATTTCTAGATTATATTTTGCAATGCATACTACCAATCCTGCAGTCCTGCAATCAGCCAGTGCCCTTTTTGATGATCACTTATTTAAGTACTTGAGACTTATTATCACTTGTGATGGTGCGGGGTTTGGTCCTCTACAACAACGATTAGATACCTTGCCTATTAAAGATGATGGACTTGGTATTTACACCATGGCTGACACCAATGCCTATTAATACCTTGCTTCTCAGTGTCACACGTGTCTCTCCCTTCACAGGTGATGGAATTCGCTCTTTCGTCCCAGGAAAAGCTATATCTAGTGTGGTCTCACGTAAACACTCTAAATACTTGGACAAATGTGTTTCACATGGCCATGGCTTGAGTGTCTTAGCTTTCTCTACTCTAGGAGAATTGGGTGAGGATACTTTGTGTTTTTTCAAGCGTCTGAAGAATTGTTTAGTTAGTAACGACGCTAGTAGTGGTTTTGGTAGCTTTATTTTTCATAGATTAGGCATTGCTATTCAAAAAGGTGTTGGAGCCCAACTTGTTGCTAGGTTACTAACCAAAAGCTTTGTATAATTTATTTTCAAAATCTATATAATAGAAAGATAAAATTTAGTAATAATATTAAATTAAATAGGATTAGTCAAGTGTTAGTCATGACATTTCGTACGATTCCCTTAATATTTTGACTTTGTGAACTAGGACAATTAGTAAAATACGGAGGGAGTATAATTTAGGATTTCTTACGGTTAGGTATTATAAAAGTTGAACCCAACTATAAATGGATTTACGGTCACAAACTTAACCGTAACATATAATTTTTATATTTATTTAATTTACGGTTGAATTTCTTAGTGTCCTAACCGTAATAACTTCAATGAACAAGTTTACAGTTAGGAAACTAAAAATACATAACCATTAATGGGTATGCAACCTTATTTCCCCCCTAGTTAGTTGGTTATAGTTATGGAGATTTCAGTCGTTAATTATGTTAGAGCATAGCTCGGTTAAACCCACCAAGTGTTGGCATGTCAAGTTTGGATGTCATATTTTAGTGAATCAAAACTCATTTTAAGAATCTCTTGATTATGTACTAGAGTCAACTTCGTATAGGTTAGCTTGAGAGAATTAGGATATGAGACATTACAAGTATTGAGAAGACTTGATGAAGTGAAGAAGTAATGAGCTACAACGACAACATCATCCTTCCACTTGAGGTTAGTGATATTTGACTTGAACTGTTTCATTCCCCAACGTATATTTCAAGTCGTGCATATTGAAAACAAAACTGCAAAGCATGAACACTCTAGATATACATAGTATTAAGGAATACAATACCAGGTTTATTTCTTAACCATTAAACTTTGTAGATAAGACATCGACATAATCGTTTGAATTCTATTGTGATTATGTATGGGTATGAGGTGAGGATTTAATCCAAGGAAACAATGTTTTATATGTATTTTAAGGAAGTAAGTTCATGAACTTGTTTTGTGAATCGAAAAAAAAAATCGCCAGGCATTATTGGTATTGTTATTCATTGCATATATTTTGAACAACTAATATGTGTGATTAGTATAACTGCTCATGACTTGTTTGTGTTCTTGGTAAAACAATTCACAAAGGCCTGACTTATGTATTGGTATGACTTTTATTAGTGAAACCGATCTTAAGTAATCACCTGATGGTATGATCGAGTTTGTGAGTGTGTAAGACCGACTCTGGGTAAAGGAAATCGATCTTAGTAAGAGGTGCAACACATCACAAAGAGGAATCGATCCTTGTATGAGGTGCATCAAGGTTTATAGTAGAAAAGGGAACCGATCCTATGGACATGTGCAATACGTTTTTAGGCAAAGGGGAACCGATCCTATGGACATGTGCAACACATACAAGTTAGATACCATATATATGTGGGGAACCGATCCTAGTACCTAGTCAACCGAATTTAGGAAAGCTAGTGTGACTATGCACCGTACTCACATGGAGGTAGAACGGAAACCTGTTTTGGTAGAACCGTTATACCCATGATTTGTGATTGAGTGTTCTTGATCAATCACATAGTTCTTGAAAGTCAGATGAACCAATTCTAAACTTGTTTGGAAGTGTGGCAAATCGGTTTCAAGGTTGTAAGTATGAAAGAGGACTTACAAAGTAAGGATGTCAACACACTTTGAACATGTGCAGTAATGCTTATCTTTTATTGTTCAAAGTTATTCCTTAATATCTAAAGGAAGAAAATCCCAGGATCGAAATTAAATAAGTTAAGAACCTTTTATTTAAGGTTTTTAATTTTATATATGGAAAATACGAATTAGTAATGTGCATTTACTAGTTAGAGATTTTTCAAGGAGATTTTCGGTCATTATTTTGGACAGAGCATTTCCAGGAATTATGGAAACCAAATTTGTAATTATATTGCATATCTTGAGAATATTTTCGGTTTTGGAAATTCTTTGGTATCCAAACTTCCTTGTCTATAAATACTTGAAGTTTGCATTTTGGGAAAACTAATCCTTCGTGACAGCAAACTTCCTCGGTTGTGTTGTTACTGGTGAAGCCTCCTATTCGGAGAAGAGAGTAACCTAATTAGGCGAAATATCTTACGGCCACTCAGTTTGAAGTCTTCTTTGGGATTGAGAAGCTCTATTAGTACCGTTGGGGGGAAACTAGATAATTGCGGTTTATCTTGTGTTTTCTATTGATTTGATTGACTAACGGTGGTTGAACTTTGATTACACATAGTTTGTTTATGCTTGAAAATCTTCTCTTCTGATATAAGATTCACTCAAACTAGATCGAAGTTTCGACATGGATCTTTAGACTGTTCTTAGTGCTAAAGACGATCTTGTGATAATCCATTATTAACATACTACGTTCTGCGTGTGATTAATCACAAGAGATTCAAGTTGTTGTGTGCATGCGTTTATTAAAAATTTTGACTTGGGTTTATAATCTTTGGTGTGCACAATACTTGTTTCGGTAAAAGAGGATCCAACTATAATCGGTTTATCCTTGTGGTAGATTGGATTGATTAGTTGTGTAGATTGGCATCAATACAATTCTTTATGATAAAAAGTATTGATTGCAAAATCTTAACAATTACCTTTGTTAGTTGAACATAAGATAGATCTAAGGACCTGACGAAGGAGTTTATTGAGATAAAAATAAGAGCCTTTGTCTAACTATTAGAGCATTGCTCGGTTGAACTCGCATATGTTGCTATCTCAAGCATGTTTATCAATATTAGTGATCAAAATTATATGTCTTAATTTCTAGTTTACTTATGACTAAGTCTCGGTCTAGGATAATCAAGTATAGTTGATATCCAGACTCCATGGCGATTATCTTGCGAAGGCGAAGAAATACTCAAGGAACCGGTGGAACTTCATCCGACCAAAAAGGTATGTGGAGACTTGAACTCATCTAGTACTCAAAATTATACTCTATCTCATACTCTTGAGACATAGTCGTATAAGTATGATTATTTTCATACATACATATTTGTTATTTCGAGCCGAGTTTACTCGCCTATCTTTTTATCGAAATATATGTTGGTAAGCTTTCGCTTTAACCACGTTTCATCTTTACCCATGACGTAAGTCATGACGACGTTTCAATCTTGAAAATGGCTTTAATAAAGATAATCGATTCTTTATGTCTAACGACTATTAACATTATAGAAGAATGTTTCAATGATTGAAATATAGAGTTGATATTACGTAACCATCTATGGATATAAGCATATATAGTGTGTTCGCACATTAGTGTATAAGTCCATGTACCGGAAACCAAGTGCGTGCATATGTATGCATGCGGTATGGGTGAAGGAGACAGGTTAGGTACACGTACACATACGTGTACTGGCGGAGGTTCTTGTACCGAGAATATCTGTTGTAGTTTGGAGTTTACGAACTTACAAACCAGTCACCTTAGGTACTCGTACCCACAGAAGTTTTCCTACCGAAAATTTCTGCTGGGTTTTCAAACCCAATTCTGGTAAAGCTATATTATGCGTACCAAGCTGGTTATATCCCAAATCGGTTAGCTTATGAACTTAAACAAAAAATCAATAAGGAATGCAATCTTTACAAATCGTGGCTATATTGTTCATGAATTGATTTAAGTGAATCAAAACGATTTTGCTTCAATTGTGACTTATGTAGTACATAAGATTTCCTTGCAATTGAACAACTCTTGAACTAGTTCTTATGAGTCATTTGAACTAGTTATGAGAAATATGAATACGATTGATATGAAAGTACTCATATGGCTAACCATTGGTCAACCATTTGTGAACCAACCAAATGTACACGTTTAGGTACGGTTACTCAAACCTAAATGAAATACATTTCATGTGTGTGTGACAAGCTAAGATTCGGTCTAACAGTTGGAAGATATTAGCTTGGATAAGTCAGGTTTTTCATCTAACGGTGAATATTGAATGCTTTGTTACCAAGGTAACTTAGATTGCAAACCATGATTTAAAAACTATATAAAGGAGACATCTAGCAATTGGAAAAACTAATCCCCACACCTCCTGTGTGATACTAGTTGGTTTGCTAGAGTCGATTCTCCTTTAATCGTAGGTTTCTTCTCGAGACCCTGTCGATTAACGATTTAAAGACTTCATTGGGATTGTGAAGCCAGACGAAACTACTTCTCGTGTAGTTGTGCGATCTGATCTTGCCATTTTATATCGTGAGAGTTCAATTGAATAATTGGCTCGATATTATATCTCTGATAGGGCAAGATAAAAAAGAAATCACAAACATCTTCGTCTCATAGTTTGTGATTCTAAAATATCTAGTTTCGCTACCATACGATTTAGATTATTGGTGGTGTATACATCATTTGTGATTCCACAATATCTATTATCGTAGACTTTTCTGTGTGATATAGATTTACTTATTCAAGTCTTCGACTTTGGGTCGTAGCAACTCTTGGTTGTGGGAGAGATCATCTAAGGGAATAAAGTGCGTAGTATCCTGCTGGGATCAGAGATGTAAGGATCGCAACTGTACCTTGAATCAGTGTGATATTGATTGGGGTTCAATTACAGTCCAGACCGAAGTTAGTTTATAGCAGGCTAGTGCCTTTAGCGGATTAATATAGTGTGGTTTTCAATCTGGACTATGTCCCAGGGTTTTTATGCATTTGCGGTTTCCTTGTTAACAAAATTTCTGGCGTTATTTTGTTATATAATTGAAATATCACAGGTTGTGCGTTGTATCGATCAATTGTGAAATCTAACCTTTGGTTGTTGATTGGAAATTGATTGATCCTTGGATATTGGTCTTTGGTACCATCAAAGTTTATATCTCTTGTATTTGATAAAGACTCGCATATTTCTATTTTCTTGAGTATAGATCAAATCGAGAGATAGAGATATTAAATCCTTGATATACTTTTTATTTAAGATTGAGTCTGACTGTCTAGTTGATTCTCTTAAAAGTATATTCGAGTTAGTCCATACAGATTGCTAATTGAAATATTGGGTGAGGTTGTTAGACCCCCCACTTTTTCAATTCGTATCAGAGCAGGCAAACACATTAAACACCTTATAAGTATGTATTTGTAGTGATCTGATTATGGACGAGTGTATCTCTAATAACATACCAGTTCAGAAATTACCAGATGATTCTGAAAGCTTGGATTCACCTGAGAGAACTGTCACATCTAAGTTAATATTTAAACATTTTCTAGATTTAAAAACTGTTGATTGGGAAACAGTCCTAGAAGAACAGTTGGATGAACTTTCTAATGAAGGTGATTCAGATATTGATAGAGATGTTAATGAGGAAGTCTCAGAGTACGATAAGTTTTTGGATTCGTTGAAAATGAAAAAGATTACAACTTTTATGTCACATCTCTTCTGACTCTTATATGTCAAGAAAACAAGAAATTGAAAAGGATATACGGTGGTCTTTATGGTCAGAATCTCTTGCGAATCGGTCCTCAAAGATACCGAGGAAAACCTAAGTAGAAAGTCACTTGAATGTGATCGTGTATATCAAAAATACTTCTTGTTGGAATAAAAACTTGCAGAAATTGAAGGAAGGATTAATTCTCAGCAAGCAAGCTTTGATGACAAAGAAAGCGCTTTTATCGCTCGAGAAAAACGCCTTGAGGCTGACTTAGCTGATGATATTGATAAAATCAAGATGTTGGAAGATGAGTTGAAAAAGTTCAATACTAGTTCAAGCAAATTAACCACTATGCTATGAGCAAGTAAAAATCATCGTGATACACGAGTATTGGGCTATAAGGGAATAAATGCTCCAAGTATTAGCAAAGAGGTAAAATTTGTCAAGCCTAGTGATTCTTCACAACAAAAGGTTTCCACTGATGGAAAGAGTGAAATACCTTCACCGGTAGTTAAGGTTAAAAAGAGCAAAGTATATCAACCTCCAAAGTCAGCACACTCAGATCGAGGTAAGAATATTCTTTATGTTTGCCACTATTACGAAAATAAAGGTCACCTGGAAAGGAGATGTCGCTTCCGTATAGGGAATGAGAAACTTCATGATGTTATTGTTTGGGCATCACAAGAAGTTGTGAAACCAAGATCATATATTGAGACTAATTCCCTTAACGTTACAAGTTGTAATTGTCCAACCTTTAGGCAAAGGAATCAGTGCTGTGATAAACCTGGATTTTCCTATAAACTTCATATGAATCCTTTTCACAATCATAATGGTTATCAAAAGGATAACTTCGTAAAGACGAAGATAAGATCTGATGCTCCCAATTGGAGAAAGACTAACTTGCAAAAGAATAGTCAATCCAATTCTCTTCTGAAAATTCTAGAAGAGAGTAATAGGAAGAAGGTTCTGGTTGTTCCTAAACGCACTCAGAAGTGGATACCAAAGAAAGTTAATGATGCTTTGAGTGTGAAAAGGAATGATCTCCCAGAAAGTTCTGTGACAATGGAGAAGGCAGTATCCATGATGTTGGAACTTAAAAAGTTATTTGGAAAGATAGATTTGGATATGAAAGGTTCTAAAAGTGATATCTTTCATGATAATCCAAAAGTCACTTGTGGTGAGCAAGACATTGTTCACCTCAACACAACTTAATTGTGTTGTAAGTGCATCCTCACCAAGGAATGCCCTGCTATGTATACGATGAGGGAAGCATGAGAATTGGGGCACACAAATTATGTTCGGTAAGTCGATTGGATTCTGCTAAAAAGGTATGTCTATAAGCTTGAGCAATATTTGTGTTTTTATTTGCTTAGAGTACTTATAATGATCCATGTACCTTGCTTATCGTTCATTTCTTCCTAACTTGATCTGTTTTGAAGGTTATTAAATTGTTTAGGTTTAAAAATAACGGTTTTGGATGTTTGGACTTAATGGTACACATACCAGGTGTGCATACCATCATTTAAAATCAAAATCCAGGGGTTTAAGTACGCATACCCATATGCATACTTGCATGTAGACGTCGATATTCGGTAAACATGTTTTGGCCGTAAATTCTTCGTACGAACTCGGAATGACCTCATTCTTTTTGAATTATCTTTATATTTGAATTATCTTCAAATTGGAAATGAGAATGACTGAATTTGGATGATTTAATATTGGTATTTGTCATGTCTCTTGTTTTTGAGTATTTTTCTCAATTTCGTCGTACATGTTCCACTTATCTTGGACTTGGCACTTGAATTCATGGAGTACTGATCTTTTAAGATCAGTTGTAGCTTTTACAAGAATGTTTTTGGAGAATCACAAAGAAGGAAGTTCAAGAATGGGAAGTAGTACGCATTACTATGGGATTCTTGAATGTTCACAATCATTTTATGTGAACGATGGTGCATGGTCGTTAATGAATTTGTATATTCTTCTTTGCTAAGAAAATATTTTTATATGCCTTCGTTAGCTTTTCTTAGTATAAATCTGGGAGAAAAAGATTGATTCTACCCTCTAAGGACAAATCATCTTGTATGTGCATTACGAGTTTGTCTTGATGCCTAGTAAGTCTTCTTATGAGAATTTTATTCTTATGTTTTAAGAAGAATAACTAGAGTTTGGAATAGCCATTATTGTGATTACACATATCTATGTCCAGTTTTTATTTTTTCATCTTTGTTTTTTAGATCTTGTTTTATTTATTCAAAAACTCTAAAAATAGTTTGGAAGATGATGATTGCAGTATTAATCTTTATGGTTTCATATATTGCAATATGTTATGGGATATGTGTGTTTACGTCCGTGAAATTTTGTTGTCCCATACGATGTCAAAAGTTATCTTTTTTATATGTCGATATGCAAGTATTGATACAAGATCGATGAACTTTTGACAAACAAAAATTGAACCTATTGTGTCGTTATGCGAATAATTGACGGAAGATAGGATGAATTTTTGTTTCCAAGGATTATGTCTATTGTATGTCATTGTGAAAATAGAGATGGAAAATAGAATGAATCCTTGTATATCGCAGTGTTGATCTTTCCGTGATCCATATTTTATGTGTATACTGCAATGCTCCATAAGTTTTTTCTTGTGTTGAGCATAAAAAGATTGGGTTGATCATTCTTTTATGGTTAACATAGTCATAGCTCCGTAAGTTCTCTTATGTCGAGCATGTTCAATTAAATTATCACTTTTGTGTTTAATTTGATTGTGTATTCCGATTAAATTAATCATGGGTTTTATTGTGGTTAGTTTAATTGAGAATTTTGGATATAGAAAATCATTTCTTATGGTTTTTGGTGTCCAATAAAATCCTTCTTTTCTTGTAAAAGTAAAGTCGCTCTTGTTGTTCTGTCGGGAATGACATAAAATGGGGGAGAGTTCTTTTGAACTTGCGCTTAATTTCCATATCTTAGGGGAGTGCGGCTGTGGAATATTTAAGGGTTATATTGTATCTTTATAAACTCCTCGATGAATGCATTTAGCTTCAGCTTTATGATTCATCCAAACAAGTTGATATGTCCTTTATTTGGTCTTGAAGCGTCTCCATGAAAATTTCATTAGGATCCCATTTTCGTACCTTTGCCAATTTTATTGACAAAAAGGGGGAGAATTAATATCTAGTTCACACTACAAATACATATGATTTACGTGTTTTACGGGTCATTATGTAAGGGGGAGTGGTTTTCGTGATTGAGACGAAAGTATTGACTAAGGGGGAGTGATACATATCACCATAGTATTGTTGTCGAAATTGTGATATAAGAACTTTGATGATGTGTAATAATACTATGACACTTATAACAATGATCGAGAGCTTTTGTTATCTCATTGTTATGGCTACGGAACTTCAACAACTATGATGATGAACTGAACATCTATGGAATCATGGGAATACTTGAAAAAGACGAAGTTTTCGAGTAATGTTGAAGCACCAAGGAGATCAAGCATGTGGACGAGAAGATACAAAGTTTTATCTATTTTGTAATCCATATGTATTGATAGTTTTGTCTCTAAAATTGACAAATGGTGAGATTGTTAGAGCATTGCTCGGTCGAACTCGCACGTGCTTCTATCTCAAGCATGTTTGTCAATATTAGTGATCAAAACTATATGTCCTGATTTCTAGTTTACTTATGACTAAGTCTCGGTCTAGGATAGTAAAGTATAGTTGAGCTCCAGACTCCATGGCGATTATCTTTCGAAGACGAAGAACTACTCAAGGAACCGGTGGAACTTCATCCGACCAAAAAGGTATGTGGAGACTTGAACTCATCTAGCACTCAAAAGTATACTATATCTCATACTCTTGAGACATAGTCGTATAAGTATGATATCTTTCATACATACACATTTTTTATTTCGAGCCGAGTTTACTCGCCTATATTTTTCTTGAAATATGTATTGGTAAGCTTTCACTTTAACCACGTTTCATCTTTACCCGTGACGAAAGTCATGATGACGTTTCAATCTTGAAAATGGCTTTGATGAAGATAGTCGATTCTTTATGTCTAACGACTATTAACATTATAGAAGAATGTTTCAATGATTGAAATGTAGAGTTGAGATTACGTAACCATCTATGGATATAAGCATATATAGTGTGTTCGCACATTAGTGTATAAGTCCATGTACTGGAAACCAAGTGCGTGCATATGTGTGCATGCGGTATGGGTGAAGGAGACAGGTTAGGTACACGTACACGTACGTGTACTGGCGGAGGTTCTTGTACCGAGAATATCTGTTGTAGTTTGGAGTTTACGAACTTACAAACCAGTCACCTTAGGTACGCGTATCCACGGAAGTTTTCCTACAGAAAATATATGTTGGGTTTTCAAACCCAATTCCGGTAAAGCTAGAGTAGATGTACCCATACGCGTACCCAAGATGGTTATATCTCAAATAGGTTAGCTCATGAACTTAAACAATAAATCAATAAGGAATGAAATCTTTTCAAACCGTGGCTATATTGTTCATGAATTGATTCAAGTGAATCAAACCAATTTTGCTTCACTTGTGTCTTGTGTAGTACATAATATTTCCTTGCAATTGAATAACTCTTGAAGTAGTTCTTATGAGTCATTTGAACTAGTTATGAGAAAGATAAATACGGTTGATATGAAAGTACTCATATGGCTAACCATTGGTCAACCATTTTTGAACCAACCAAATGTACACATTTAGGTACGGTTACTCAAACCTAAATGAGATACATTTCATGTGTGTGTGACAAGCTAAGATTCGATCTAACGGTTGAAAGATATTAGCTTGGATAAGTTAGGTTTTTTATCTAACGGTGAATATTGAATGCTTTGTTACCAAGGTAACTTAGATTGCAAACCCTGATTTAAAAACTATATAAAGGAGACACCTAGCAATTGGAAAACTCACACCTCATGTGTGATACTAGTTGGTTTGCTAGAGTCGATTTTCCTTTAATCGTAGGTTTCTTCTCGAGACCCTGTCGATTAACGACTTAAAGACTTCATTGGATTGTGAAGCCAGACGAAACTACTTCTCGTGTAGCTGTGCGATCTGATCTTGCCATTTTCTATCGTAAAAGTTCAATTGAATAATTGGCTTGAGATTATATCTCCGATAGGGCAAGATAAAAAAAAAATCACAAACATTTTCGTCTCATTATTTGTGATTCCACAATATCTAGTTTCGTTACCATACGATTTAGATTATTGTGAGGTGTAATACTGAGTTGTTCTTTGGGAATATAAGTTTGGTTTATCAATTAGTTCATGTTCCCCTTGATTTGATTAAAAGACGGAACAAAACTCGTAGGTTTATCTGTGGGAGACAGATTTATCTATTATCGTAGACTTTTCTGTGTGATACAGATTTGTTTATTCAAGTCTTAGACTTTGGGTCGTAGAAACTCTTAGTTGTGGGTGAGATCAGCTAAGGGAATCAAGTGCGTAGTATCCTTCTAGGATCAGAGACGTAAGGAGCGCAACTATACCTTGAATCAGTGTGATATTGATTGGGGTTCAACTATAGTCCAGGACGAAGTTAGTTTGTAGTAGGCTAGTGTCTGTAGCGTCTTAATACAGTGTGGTGTTCAATCTGGACTAGGTACCGGGTTTTTTCTGCATTTGCGGTTTCCTTATTAACAATTTTTTTTTGGTGTTTGTGTTATTTCTATTCCGTATTATATTTTGTTATATAATTGAAATATCACAGGTTGTGCGTTGTATCGATCAATATGAAATCCAACCTTTGGTTATTGATTGGAAATTGATTGATCCTTGGATATTGGTCTTTGGTACCATCCAAGTTTGTATCTCTTTTATTTGATAAAGACTCACAGATTTCTATTTGATCGAGTATATATCAACTGGAAAGATAGAGATATTAACTCCTTGATATACTTTTTATTTAAGATTGAGTCTGACTGTCTAGTTGATTCTCTTAAAAGTATATTCGAGTTAGTCTATACAGATTGCTAATCGAAATATTGGGTGAGGTTGTTAGACCCCCGCTTTTTCACTAACTCATATCACTTGGTTGAAGAGAGTTAATACCAAACAGATTTGTTGTTCCTTTACTGTTTGGAATACGAACCAAAGGAATTGTTCCAAGTACGTGACTTATTTATAAGTTGGAGGCGTTTGAATACAGGCGGAACTAGGTGAACTATAGGTTTAGTTGCTTGGTTTCAACTATACGAAGTTAGGTAATTTTGTATTACGGCTTAATCCTGAGAGTATTCAATTCTGGACAAGGTCCTGGGGTTTTTTTTTTTCTGTATTTGCGGTTTTCTGGTTAAAAAAATCTTGTTGTGTCATTTACTTTTATTTTCCGCAATTATAATTGTTGTTATTATAATTTAAAGTAAATTACACAAACTTTAATTCCTATTTACTTGATAGAAATCGTATTGTGTTTGGTTAAGACCGAACCTCTTATCAAGTAAACATACTTCGTTGTTGTATAATCTCGATCTCATATCCATAGATAATCACACGAAGTGTGAACCGATTAGTTGTATTGTCTCGACTTAGTCCATAGACAATCACTTTCGGAGAAAGGACTTATAGGTGGAAAAGTTTTAGCTTGAGGTATATTTGGGTACCCTCGTCTTTTTAGATTATAAATTTTTTGAATCGTCGATAATCGAAGAATATAAATTGATTTCAATTCAAAGGAAATTGGAAAAATTTACGGTTGATGAAAGAGAGGAAGTTTAAAAGAAAAATAAAGTAAATTTTTAATTTAGAATGAATTTAGTAGAATAGCAGAGAAGTTACATAGTAGGCAAGCAAGCAACAAGCTGTGCCGCTAGCCCTTTTTGAATAGCAAAACCTATCATATTAAAAATAAAATCTCATGAACCAGGAGTCATGACATTGTTGTGCATGACTTTCTGGACCCTCTTGAATAGTCCAACTGCTTTTGGAGCCAAATAACCAAAAGTATCAAAAGAAAAGGGGACGAAAGCATGCCCATTGTCAACACATGCTTTCTCATGCTTCGATATCTTACCTGAGGCAACCTTTAGCGCTGCTTGCCCGACTGTAAAGGTGCCATGTCCAATGCCTACCAAATAAGATACCCCAGTGAGGTCAACATATATGTGTTTCCCATTAGCCCATCCAAAAATAAGAACATCTGCTGGTCTTAGTGTCGATCTCCCTTCAAGTGGGTCTGTCAGGAAATGTACATGTGCTTCTTTCTTTTCCGAAATGCCAGCCCTCCACAGTACATCATACAAGATATCCCTCACATGATCATGTATATATTTAAAACCAGGGTCTACTTTATAATGAACTGCATGTTCACCATATGAGTCCAAGCATCCCGTGATGCAAGAAGGGTAGCAATAGTCAGAGGGATAAAGCGTGATCATTAACCTATATTTGAGGATAGAACGGTACTCCAAAGGAGAAATCTTTTGTCTAAGCCCCTCAATCGGAATAGCCATAAGAAATATTGGGCATGTGCTGCTTGCAAACAACCAAAAACTGTTTTCTGTCTCTCCGTTAGCATGTAAACTCTATCAATATCCTTAACCTCTTTACCAAAAAGAGCACTCGCCAGGATGCTTTGTGCTTTAGGGGCGGCGTTGTCTTTATTGGAGAAGTTGTTAAGATCAAAATCAGGAAGAGTCACTTGTAACGTTTCCAAAGCCTTATTAAAATTATCATCCATACCTTCCACACCACTGCTCCTCAATATGTGATCCTGTAACCCCCAAGATTGCACACGCGAAGCCAAAAAAACATATTCAGACGCCTCCCTAGCAGTGTAAAGGCAAAGACCTCCATATATGATAGGTAGAGTAGATAGTCTCCACTGCAGTTCTCCAAAGAATGGTCCCCCACCAACCACAATTACTTCTACCACTCCTCGCAAGCCTCTATCAAATGTATCTACCGCCTCCATAATATAGTCTGGGTGACAAATACGAAGGCCAAAAAGCATCTTGGAGAAACCCACACACATTCGTAAAAGCAGCAATTCACTTTGAGGATCGTGGAGCTTGGATAAAATCTGCATCAAATCCACTGCTTTTTCATCCATCTTAATGGCAAGGCCCTTCATAAAACCATCGTCGAGGCTAACCCCACCACCTAATAGTTTGACTCCCTTATCTGATCTTGAGATTTCGACAGGAAACATCCCATCACTTATCCTTCGTCCATCACAAGAGGGCCAAAATATTTCAGTTTTCTTAATATTCAATATAAGCTCAAGCGCATGCCCTTCTGTTTTGACAATAGTGAGTGCTTTTGCCACTTCTTTGGTGTCTCCAATAACAGTGCAATCATCAAGATACCAGGAATGTAGGGATAATATGCATTGCTCATTTATCTTAGCTATAAGCTGATGAAGTACCAGAGAAAATAACGAAGGCCCTAAAGGGTCACCTTGTTGTACTCCTGTAGATGAGTATATAAAGGAGTCCCCCACATACAACCGTGCAGGTTGACCATACAAGTATTTTACCCAAGGAGATATAGATGGATAAATATTACGTACCTCAGAAAGCATAGATGTTCAGTCAACTAGGTTAAAAGCATTGGTGAAGTCTGTAGATGGTGGATTTTCGACAAAGGCTAAAATCGTAAACCCATAATTAAACAAACCTCTGATCCAGCAATCATACATGAATATCGAGACACGGGTCTCTCATTGAATCCTCTGATTGAGAATACTTTATCTTAGAGTGCATATAGATATGTAGTCTCACAGCTGGACAACGCCATATCTCACAAGTAGTACTGAGCACTTCAGTAATTATTTCTATCACGGGATGGACAACTCCCAAACAACTTGCTCTATTAGTAAAGAGTGATGATGTTTTCAGGATACAAGTAATGAGTTTACCCTGGCTATGTAAAAGATATAAAGCTCCAGAAAGTTCATATCAGAATAATTAATGCTCATAGACAGCTTGCTCTGCTAGTATAAAGTCATCAATTAATTATTCCTAAATTATTGTATTCATCCGCAGAATTTCTGAAAATATTCAAATATTTTCGCAAAATATTTCATTATGCAAACCATGGTTCTTCCCAGTAGAAATCCATGGATTAGTAATAAATATTGGACGCAGGGCATCAGAGCTACCTTCTGAGCGAGCCCTGTCTCAAACTTAAATTCTTGGATTCATCCGCAGAATTTCGGAAAATATTCAAATATTTTCGCAAAATATTTCATTACGCAAACCATGGTTCTTCCTAGCAGAAATCCATGGATTAGTAATAAATATTGGATGCATGGGCATCAGAGCTGCCTTCTGAGCGAGCCTTGTCTCAAACTTAAATTCTTGGATTCATCCGCAGAATTTCTGAAAATATTCAAATATTTTCACAAAATATTTCATTACGCAGACCATGGTTCTTCCCAGCAGAAATCCATGGATTAGTAATAAATATTAGAAGCAAGGGCATCAGAGCTGCTTTCTGAGCAAGCCCTGTCTCAAATGGTGCAAGTGTATTCAACAATGATACATTAATAACCACCGCACGAACGAGTATTTCAAAATACGATGAAACGATGAACCTATGAAAAATAGGATAAAAATAACAAATAAATAAAAATTGACCAAGGCGCTGGGAGCATGGACCCACTGACCGGCCGAATGTGCCGTGGTCAATCCCATGTTAGTTTCATATTTTTTTTTATCATATTTTTGTTGTTTTCCCTGAGTTTATGAAAACCCTTTCATTTGAACGATCCTTTATTTTTGAGGAAACTCCTCAATTTCATGGTGCTTCCTTCGCGCGGAGGAAATAATATAAAATTAGGGAAAACGTGATGGGTCGTGACCATTGGCCAATCGGCCATGCCTTGGTCCCAGCCAGCCCCACACCTTATGATTCCTCATTATTTTATTATTATTTCCCTAATTTCATGAAAACTCCTTAATCTCATGATATTTCCTTGGTCCTATATGAAAAATAATAAAAATTAGGGAAACCATGTGCACGGGCCATGGTCGGTCGGCCAAACCCTAGATGGCTCACGCGTCCCACTATTTTATTAGCATATTTTTCATGTTTTCATAATCCCATGAAAATTCCATGATTTCATGATATTTCCTTCAAATTATGAAAATTCCTTCAAATCATGAAAAAATGCATAAAATGGGGAAAACTCACGGGACCGGGTCCTGGACGGCCAGTCATGCTCCAAGCAGGTCCCACACGCCCACACATCCCTTATTTTATTATTTATGATTTTTTATGTTTCCCTCATCTCATGGAAACTCCTTGATTTCAACAAAACTCTTTAATTTTAGCAAAACTCATTCGTTTTATCATATTTCCCTAAAATCATGAAAAATATTAAAAAATTATGGAAAATGTGTAGGATGGCTCCCTTGGCCAGCCAGCCTTGCCCACGGTCATGATTGGTCCCACACTCCATAATATTTTCACTTTTTCATTATTTTCCTTCATCCGATGAAGTTTTGACGGTTTTATCAGAAAACCCTAATTTTGTCATATTTTCTCAAATGGTCGCTCAAACGAGCACCAGAAAATATAAAAATTCTTAGGACTAAAACATGGACGTATCAAAGATGAAAGCATGTTACCTTGACCAACCAGGGTTTGCTTTTTGGCTTGCAATGAGCCAGTCCCATGTGTTTCTCACAATCTGACCTAATTTGCACAATTGCGCGTATTGGATCCTAAACTCTCCGAATAATTTCAGAATTTGACGGAGCGATCATCATTTGATCCCATGACCACCCAGGGCCGGTTTCATAACCCCTTAGTTGGTCCCTCATATTTTAATAATTAATTAGGTTTTATCACCTAATGCTGAACCCAGCAGTAACTCAACAAATGATTAAACCAGCATTTAATCATTCCTTCAACAACTCACCAACTCTTCAAAGAGGTATTGGTTTTTTCTCACCGGATCATATGAGAATTTCATGGTCAATCCCCGGTCCCATGAAGCCGGTTCTCCTTCATTCCATGGTTAATTTTCAAATAAACCATCAATTGGTCATCAATTGATCAAATTAGGGTTTCTGAATCCAAGGATTCTGATTCTAGATTCAAACACTAATAATTTTGCAATGATCTCATGATCAGTATTCTTATTAATTATGCTCGGTTCAACTACCATCGCTTTAATTAATATTTTATTTTGGTCACGCTACCAATAAATCATCAGACGAGGAACACTTGCTCAGATGAGCAATATTTACTCAAATCAAGGAATATTGGTTCAACTATCAATATTCAACAAATTATCGAGCAACACTCGCTCACCTCAACGTGAGGATTCCACCACTGTCTTAGTAGACACGTTCGATTCATGAGTTGAAGAACATTTCACAAAATTATGTTTAACTCAGCAAATATGTGGACTCATCGTCCCGCGAAGTCATGGAATCAGCAACTGACTAAATAAACCACGAGACATCAATTGTGTCACTTGGGGGGATATCAACTAGGGTTTTGGTATGGAGGTCTATGGCACGTGTGTTCAAATACACGATGGAATGTGAGCAAGTCGTGCAATCAGTTGAAGGAATCAGCAAAGTAGTGGGTGGAAAATTAACCAAGTCTCCGCACGATGAGTAATTGGTTTAACACGATTTCCCACTTCCCCACTCTTTGATTCCAGCAAACTGTCACACTTCATGGGATCATGGCGTTTTCAACTTTGGTATTATATAATGTCTCTGAATCCTGATTGAAGGAACAAGATTCGAAGAGTTTTCAAACATTCGAACAACAACCCTCTGAACGAGCAATTTCTCACCAAATTTCATACATACGCTCTTTTGTCTACACAAATTCACAGAAATTACTCTCAATCAGGAAAAATTCAATCATTCAGAGCATTTTCACGCTGAAATTACAACACACCTACAATCTCAGATCATCATTGATCTCACACATTTCTCAGCTTCCCTCCTACAAATCAACCCATCCTCTCTTGTGACCGAATTCACTCTGGAACGGCCATTGTCTTGGTTTAGGCCGGAGTACTACAAATTGGTCTCTCGAACTTAAAGCACCCCCTTCATAGTGGTGCATCTGTGTGAGGTTGAACATTTCGCTCGGTTCAAGGAATCTCCTCCGCACGGTCGTCCTTAATTCCGTATAAACCAGCAAATCGTTTTTCCTCATCTACAAAGTCAACAGTTAGCATAGAGAGGCTAGCGTCTACACGATGTTAACTGAAAAACCTATTCACAACATGTAGGATTGCCTCAGCACCACCTGAAACACCTACTCCAAACTAGAAATCCTCTAGATACGCAGCCATGTTCTTGCCAACCCCTTTCATTGCCGCTTTGGACACCAGTCGACGCCAAATTATCCCAACAACAATAGGACATATGCTCTTATCCGGTTTAAGGAGGGGTGTTAAGGGAGCCGATGCAATGAACTCCGCTAGGTTAAGAGGGCATCTCCCACCAAGCCAAAGATTAACAACCCTAGTTATGGCCGTGACCATATCAGCAGCCACAGTTGATCCTTCCCCACAGAAAGCATCCAACAAATATTGCACCCGAAGGCCATCCCTTCCACACGAAGTTCCCTTAGGAAAAGATTTAATACAACTAAGAATGGTACATTGTTCGGCCACTAAAGGCGTCTTATGCAACATACTGGTTGGTTTACATGGAGGCGAAATAGTCGGATGATTATCCTCAAGTGCTTTCCTTGTGTTCTCGTTGTATGGCGCCACCCTAGACGAACTGATGGCTTTAATAGCCGCTGTGAAGTGCCCGTCCGCCACCCTGCGCAAACAAGTAGAGATATTAGTGCCAAGACTGTTGTGTTTCTCTGTGTCATCATCTCTAACACCAACTGTTGCTGGCACATTTAAAATCTCACGAACAAGCTTTAGAGTCCCACTAGGTTCACCCCAAAGTGCCAGCGCTCTAAGAATTTGTGTCTGTTATTTCGCCTTGCGATTACCAGACCTGTATTCAGCTCTACCCTTAGTTCAGAACACTCTCAAAGTGCATCGAGGGAGCAGCAAAAGCCTGACCTAATATTTAACAACTTTAGGTTCTGCCACGACTTTCTGTAGTGCTGCTTTCAGGGCATGGGAAAAAGCTAACCTGCATCCTCTTGGAGTGCTCTTAACAGTACATACCGGGGCTCTAAAGACTGCACCCACAGTCGCTTCATTCAATTCGAAGTCGCTGTCAAGCTTCACTAAATCCTCCCATAGACGAAGCCTAGGAACTCCAACAATTTTTTCATCTACTTCACCAGAACTCACACATATCTTAGGCTTAATATCAGTGTCCCCTTCATGCTTGCATGCTCTGCTCCAAACCTGAATGCTCATACATTCGAAGCACAACCGTTGTCTTAAATTTCTCAGAGCAACAACTGGTGGAAATTTGTATCAACGGTATGCTCCCAGTCTACAGAGCATTGCTGGAGATTCTTCGATTCCAAACTTTCTCAGAGCTCAACGAAGCCGCGAAGAGATCAACAACCACTGCACCCGCTCTATTAGAAAGAACGAAATCCACAAAGGCTGAAGAAGCACGAGACACTCGAGGAAGCAGACGTCTAATCAACAAGAAGTATAACCTGCAACCTTCCACAAATGTTGTCGCAGAAGGAAGCAAATGGAAGGCCGAACCACAGCGCAAGCATACTTCTTCCACCCCTTCAAAGGAACAAAGGAAGGATGACGTACAAGATCCTCCCCATCATGTAGAAGATCCGGAAGCACCTGATTTTCCCTGCTCCATTGAAGAAGTCATCGAATTGCTGGAGGCCTGGATTCAAGACGGTGCAATCAAGTTGCCATA
>JAJJWX010000858.1:0-257500 GCA_023529315.1 Papaver bracteatum
TCTCCAATCTCCCAAGCCACACCGGTCTTGCCAATTGCGCCAAACTTCCCAACAACCGCCCAAGTCATGCCAGCTAGCACGATCAGCTTCCCACTTTGCGCCGGTCCCGCCAGCTAGCACGCTCAGTTTCCCCACCTTGCGCCGGTCCCTTCAGGTAGCACGCTCAGTTTCCCAACTCGCGTCAACTTCTTAATGTCGCACAGCTTCTTGTCTCTCAATGACGCGGACTTCCCAATTTTGCCAGCCTCCCGATTTGTGCAAAACTTCCAGAGGCAAGGATTCCAAATCCTATTTATAAAAAAGGCCAGACAAGCCTCCTCAATTCTCTTTACGATTTGATGTTGATAGTTTGTCACCATCGTATGCTTACCTCACAACAAAGCTCCTGTTCCGAGCTAAGAAGGGGACTTAATGTTGATGGTGGTTTTTAAACAAAGGGTAAAATTATAAAACCCCAAATAACCTAATGTCACCGGTGACACATTTATTAGAAAATTTAATGCATGTAGTCGGTAATTAATATGGGGTATTTTTTTCTTCAAATTAGGGTTATAACAAACAAAGCCCTAATTCCCCTCCGTGCCAATGGAAAATCCTGCCAGCCACACCTAGCTCAAGCTAGCCGCGCCATGCCAAACACACTCTGCCTTGGCCCTATCTACGCTAGTCACACCAAATGCGCCAAATCATGCCAACCATGCTATCCGCACCTCCGTGCCAATGACAAATCATGCTAGTCACACCTAGCCCAAGCTAGCCACGCCATGCCGAACGCACTCTGCCTTGGCCCTAGCTACGCTAGTCACACCAAACGCGCCAAAGCATGCCAACCATGATAGCCGCACCTCTGTTCCAATGGAAAATCATGACAGACACACCTAGCCCAAGCTAGCCGCGCCATGTCGAACGCACTCTGCCTTGGACCTATCTATGCTAGTCACACCAAATGCGCCAAAGCATGCCAACCATGCTAGCCGCACCTCCGTGCCAATGGAAAATCATGCCAACCACACCTAGCCCAAGATATCCGCGCCATGCCGAACGCACTCTGCCTTGGCCCTAGCTATGCTAGTCATACCAAACGAACCAAAGCATGCCAACCATGATAGCCGCACCTCCGTGCCATTGGAAAATCATGCCAGCCACACCTAGCCCAAGCTAGCCGCACCTCTGTGCCAATGGAAAATCATACCAGCCACACCTAGACCAAGCTAGCCGCACCTCTGCGTCAATGGAAAATCATGCCAGCCACACCAAACACGCCAAAGCATGCGAACCATGCTAGCCTCACCTCCGTGCCAATGGAAAATCCTGCCAGCCACACCTAGCTCAAGCTAGCCGCGCCATGCCAAACACACTCTACCTTGGCCCTAGATAATCTAGTCACACCAAACGCGCCAAAGCATGCCAACCATGCTAGCCGCACCTCCGTGCCAATGGCAAATCATGCCAGCCACACCTAGCTCAAGCTAGGCGCGCCATGCCAAACACACTCTGCCTTATCCCTAGCTACGCTGGTCACGCCATGCCAAGCCAAACACCCTTACCTTGGCCCTATCCACGCCATACCAAAGTTGCGCCCGCACCTAGGCTTGCAAACCATGCAACTTAGGCCAAATTGGTCACGCATCCCATTGGCACATGCCAACACGCTCGATGGTAGCTTTTCTTTCCAGGCCGTGGCCCTAATGGACGGGCATGCCATTGGTACATGCCAACACGCTCGCTGGTAGATTTTCTTACCAAGTTGTGGCCCTAATGGCCAAGCATGCCATTGGCACATACCAACACGCATCGCTGGTAGCTTTTCTTACCAGGCCGTGGCCCTAATGGCCGAGCATGCCATTGGCACATGCCAACACGCTCGCTGGTAGCTTTTATTACCAAGCCATGACCCTAATGGCCGAGCATGCCATTGGCACATGCCAACACGCTCGCTGGTAGATTTTCTTAATAGGTCGTGGGCCTAATGGCCGACCATTCCATTGGAACATGCCAACACGCTCGCTGGTAGCTTTTCTTACCAAGTCGTGGTCCTAATGGCCACGCATACCATTGGCACATGCCAAAACCCACGCTGGTAGACTAACTTGGAAACCGTGCAACCTACCACCAAGGCATTCCACACATGCCATTGGCACATGCCACACACGCCACTAGCAGCTCTAGCACTGCCACTTGCGCTCGAGGTGCAACCCGCAACAAAGGCATTCCGCACATGCCACACGCGCCCCTAGCAGCGCCACTTGCACTCAAGGTGCAACCAACACTCGAGACATCAACACAAACTGGGGATGCTTTCCAGGGTCTTGGTTTGGCGGTCACAGCTTGCAGCGTACACTACGCTCACATTAAGAAAGCGTGAATAGGAATAAAGCGGTCAAATAAATGAGGAAATAATGGTGAAAACGTTTTAACCCATAAACACCTTGCGGTTACCACCTCCTCCCATTATTTCACCCTTTACTCTCTTCCTTCATGAGGCCAGGGTACGTTTCAATCTCGACTTGTATAAATAGGTCTTACCTATTTCCACCAGACAACAAGTCTCGGCCAGGAGAAAAATACAACACTCTCAGAAAAGGCAACTTTGCAAGCTCTTCAAAAAGCTTTCATCTCTTGCAAGCTTCTTAAGCTTTCATTTTCTGATACAAGTCGAGACACTACTCTCCCAGAATTATTCTGGTCTCAACACCTTTCTTTGCTTCCCTCCCCAAATCAACCCTTCTCCTCCACTTTGAGACCGAAGCAAGTCTGGAACGACCATTTCTTGGTTTAGGCCGGACTTGTACAGATTGATCTCTCGAATCTATAAAGTGCTCACGTGCAGCACATTTTTTAGGGTTTAAACCAGTTTCTCACTCACCTACCGAATTTACCAAAATCGTCGGAAACGATTTTTACCCATAAACAGAGTCATAAAATTTTCATTTCTCTACTTCATCCATAATATTAACGAACCGGTATATGTTGAAGTATGACAAAAAGAGAATTCTCTTTAGTAATATATTCAACCTAAAGTAAGTGGTTGACATGTGTAGTAAGATTCTCTTGGCCTATTGAGATAAAGAAATTTCTCAAATTAAGTTAAATGTAGCAAAATTGAAAATGGAAAGAACCCCAAAGTAATGAGGGTTAGACGTACCGACTCATATAAAGCATGTGAAAAGGGACATATATATCATGAGACAAAAAATGTTACTCCCTCCGTCCTACTATTAAATGACCTATTTGATTTTAAATTTTGTCCCACTAATAAGTGACATATATCACTAAATAAGGAGATGTTTCTAAAATTATCCTTATAGTTAATTATAAAAAATATAAGAAATATGCATAATTTGATAGGCTTGTTTATATTCGGTACATAGGTGTTTTAAGATGTTTTTCAATGGTATGAAGTTTGCGAATATCCATGGAGTAGTTTGAGAGATAAATCATTTCTAAATTTCACTAATTACTATCCATAAGGGGTATAATTGTAAAAAATGCTTAAAAGTACTTTTTTCCTTGCTTGCCTTAAAAATTGTGCAAACATAACTAGGTCACTTAATAGTGGGACGGAGGGAGTATTATTTTTCCCCAGCAGTAATGACACCAAAGTATAGGTATCAATTAAACATGGGATCAACTAAAATATAATTATAGCTCTCATCATAAATAAAAGAGTTGGAAATGCACCTGGTCATAGGTGTTAGTATATACAATATAATGTATATGTGTATCATAGTAACAACCAATTTTCACATCAACTTTAACGGAAACAAGAACTTTTCCTGTCCAATCGACTATCTTATCGAGCGCATCACTACTCATTTTTTTTCAAGATGGAACAAAGACCTAACAAAATCTCTAGATGTACCAAGATATAATCACACCTTGTTAAATTCCCAAGTAACCCGTGCAAATGGATATCATGTGGAACATCAAAATGATGAGAATGTAATTGATTGCATCTTTTATAGTCTCTAATATATTTGCAAGGAAATATATTTTAGAGAAACTAAAGAGTCAATCTAGTGCAATGTAATTCGCTATAATATTTGGATTATTGAATCATATTGACTCCGACGATGAAATGTTGGAAACTGGCTCATACATGCTTTGGGCATAACCATAAAGAAACTTTGGTTGTGACATGATGATTGTTTTAAAAGAACTCATACAAATATCACTCTATCTGAGTGAACGAAAATGAAAAAAAGATTGACAGAATGCAAAGTGACGGCATATCTCTCAATAAGTGTTTTCTAAATTACTAGATGCACAACCCCCCTTCCCATTATTCTTTTAGGTAAGAAAGCATATCACTCATTTTTACAAAGTCTTCGGTAAAACAGTATCGAGACCATCCTAAGATGCAAATGGTAAAAATTACATATTAAAAAGAAAACAAGGTGAACTTTAGAAAAATATTAATGCAGTATGTGGACCATTAAAGTGACTGGTGGATCTGGTGAATTTTTTGACATTTTGGACTAGTTATAGTTCCCAAGAAATTTGCGTTTGAAAACTCCTAGCACATATTACACAATGCAAAGTGCAAAGGATAACCACCCTTTTTAATGCTAGAGAATTTACATCAAAAGGACTTGATGAATATTGCATGTTTAATAGGATCAATATAGAGCATATTGTATGGGTTGTCGTAGGCTCAACAAATTAATAAATATATTTCCAACTAATTAACTGGTAATATAGCGGTAGTAAGAGATCGTTCACAGAGAGATGTGTAATTGATAGGTTATTTGAAGTAGCAAGATAACGTAAATAACAAAGGGGGGTCTTGGTTTATAAGATGAATAGAAAGACAATAATAAAGAAAAAAGATGATTAAGAGATCCTTCGCCGTTACCAAGTGTTAACAGGATTAAAGTACTTATCTATCTTATGTTAGAATCATTCATCACCAGCCGTAGAATAGCAGGTACGCTTAGCTATCCCCAAAACTCCTTGTATCACCGGATAACAAGTACACTTAATCACCAAATTATATTCAACTGAGCCGCCTTGAGGTACGCTTACAAGGTGTAACTCAATCGAACGCTTTAGGGTTTGTGAATTTAGGTTTGATTCCAGCAGTTAAACTCAGTACGCTTAGTTCACTTACTGGTGCTATTTCCACACATGACTGCTTTACAGAATCCCTCTGCAAGGTCTCATGTTTTCTACTTTTATAGGAGATGCACGAAAATTACGGATCGTTCAACTCACTACTAGCAATATAATGATTAATAGACTAATCTGGTTGCGGACCCAAACCACTCTAAGAATCAATCATAAACCCTAGATATAATGAAAACAAACGATGATGATTAAAACCTCAAATAGACTTGTATTATTAATAAAGCTTCACGCTTAGAACATTGAATTCATCCTTAATCAACAAAGGATTTAGTTACTCATATTACAAAGAAGATGATAATGATGGTTTCCCCCTAAAGAGGTAAACCCTAGGTTTTTGATGTAGAACTTGTGATATGAGACAATATGATATATTATTTTACAAAACCTAATACCTTTTTATAGGTTTACATTGCTTGGTCTCCAAGTATTTAGTTAGGTTTAGGAACCCGACCCGAAAACACGAAGTAACGTTCCCAAACGTGCCCTTAAGCTTTCCAAGGTGTAAATACACGTTTCCCATTACCTAAGTTTGCGAACCCAGTCTGCAAACTTCAAATTCCAGAAGATATTTTCGGAACTAAGTCTGCGAACCCCGTCCGCAAACCCAGTTCGCGGACTGCACTATCTTCGGTTTTCAATGAAACTGTTTTGGCCACAACTTCTTCATCCGAACTCAGAATGACCTCATTCTTTTTGAATTATTTTTAACTTTAAATTATCTTCAATATGGTGATGATAAATCCTTAATTTGAATGAGTTAATATTGGTATTTGGTCCTTCTCTTGATTTTGAGCGTTTTGCTCCTTTTCGTCGCTTTTCTTCCACCTCTCTTGGACTTTGGCACTTGGATACTTGGAATACTTCTCTTCCTAGATATTTTCAGCACTTTGTAGCTCCTTTTTGGATGATTCACCTATTAGAGGCAAACAAGAGAAAACAAGAGTAATAATACGAATACATGCAAGAATAATAGCTAAAACAAGTATGGAATGGACACTAAAATCATATGAATTATGCACTTATCACATCTTATACCCAATAGTCTCGCATAGGCTACCATCAAAGGTTACAAATGGTTTCTAAGGAATAGGTTATGCATACCAACCTACCTTTTATTGCTTTGGGGATATGAAATATTACGCGCATCTTTACTTAAATTTTGTAAAACCCAATATTAGTCAACCTTTTCTGCGCACCAGTTGGCAACTGAATTTAATCCTGATCTTTGTGTTCTTACAAATTTTTGGTTGCACTATATATGTGTCATTATGAGTCCACATCGTACTATGATGGGTCACGAAAATGATTAAGTAATTTTGTTGGATATTTAATCTCAACAATTATCCGCATTTTAAAACTTTTGGCAGGAGATCTCTTACCGCTAGATTTTCGGGTTATCACTTTAATGGGACAGTCTTCCCATCGTTAGGCGGGAGATAAGAAAAATAATTTTCTAAGGGAACGACATGAATTATCGTGGTGTGTTCCCACTGTGTCTCATATTGATTCTTGTACTCCACAAATGTAAATGTGAAGTGATAAACAATATTTTATTTTCAGAATGTACACTGATGTTGCTAAAGTGATGAGATCACACATACCAGCTGCAAACCTACCTGCAAAGTTACAAATCCTCAATACGGGATATACACCATAGACTAAGGTGTTGCAACTACACTCGGTGGAAGTGCGGTTGAGGCTGTGGCTCCATAAAGGAAGTTGGAGAGAGTGATTGGTTTGATCAATCCTCACCTAGAAAGGAAGTAGGTGAGTAAGGCATAACTTATTTATATTATCAGAAATCATCTCATAAGATTATCTCTGAATATGTCCATGAATAAAACTGGTGACGCTCCGAAGTTTTAAATGATTCTAGAGAACAATGAAATCCTGACGGATTATGAGAATGCACATGAGTCAATGGAAGGATCATGCGTGTACAGTGATGATATAATCCGTAAATAGTTGCTCAAGAAGTAGAGCACAATAAGATTGAACCATGCTTTATTTTGATTAATTTCAAATAAATAGCATATTGGGCCTACACAATCCAGGTAGAACTTAGTTCTTTGGAAAATATACGGGTATTTGGTGTGGTAGTGCTAACCAACCAAGTGTAAAGCCTATTGGACACACATAATTAATTTTTCATAAAGCATAATGAGAATAAAGTAGTATTAAAGTATAAATACTCTCCTTGTGGCACGAGGTTTCTCACAAAGCCCTGGAATTGTTCTCTTGTAATGAATGTTATAGAGTTCCGCTACTTAATTAGCTTGGTAATTTTCAAAAGGACTTGAAATGCAACATATGTATGTGGTTGTTACATATCTCTGAAAGAATCATGAGACATAAGATATTTACAAAAGTGCTTGATAAACTTTTGTTTCCCAAATCAAGTAACTCTAAACCACAGAGTACGTTTACAATTACATAGAACGTTCACTTATAGATTGAAGCAATCAAACGGAAGTGGTATACCCATCTAAGTGGCTATTTGATTGGAGGGGATAGACAAGTAAGTTATTTTTCCTTGTGTGCTCATAAGAAAGTTCCTGATTTGGAATTGTAGATATTTATGTTGATGTTACAGACATGATGTGTACTTTTGATGTAATAAGAGACCTTAAAAGCTATTTAAAATCCGAATTTGAGATGAAAAATCTAGGGAAAGCTCGATCGAATACTGAGCTTGTGGTATATTATTCCACCAGTTTGTATATGTCTAAAGTTGTCAGGAAATTTAACAAAGACATGCATCCTGATAGCACACGATCCCATGATTAGTAGAGGTTCAAATGTAAGTAAGTAACCATTTCGTCCAAAGGAATATGACGAAGATGTGTTGGGAGATGAAATTCCCATATCTAAGTACAATAGATGCATTTTTGTACTTTGTATAATAATGTAATCGATTAAATTTTACATCCTTAGGGAACTTGTTAGCTAGATATAGCTCCGCGCCAACACAATGTCATTGGAATGGTATAGTGAATGTAATCATGTACTTAAAAGTAACCATTGACATAAATTTGTTTTATCCCTACAAAGACATTAAAAGGAATGCTAATGAAAGTGCAATCCAAAAGTTGTTGATTATGAAGGAACAATAATCTCTTCTCCAACGAAAGTAATCAGAGGGGATATGGTATATTATTTTCTAAGTCATTACCAATATTCAATTTCGTAAAATACATGACTTAAGGAACTGTCTGGAAAAACTCTGAAAGTAATCATGGGGAGATGCCTACATCAGGGGGAGGATCCAAGGATATGATGTCGACATATTTACTTCGAAATTGAAGATGTGTTGTACTCTTTTTCCATTCGATCGAGAACAGTTTTTCCCAAAGGGTTTTGCTACTCGACAAGGTTTTTAACGAGAGAACACTAAAAATGTCAAGTATGTTGAACATTGAAGACCTAAAGATCGCCGATGATATTACTGAAAATATCTGGATCAAAGAAATGAAACGCGATATTCTGTTAAGTAACGTAACTTCCAGAATCAACAACATGGTCTTATAAACATTCATGTCACCAAAGTAAAGTGTGATAAACTCCTTTTGACTGCATTAGACTAATGAAAATTGTCTGACATCAGGGGTAGCATCTAATGTGTGTTGAAATATTGAAGCTGTGTTGTACTCTTTTTCCCTTCGATCGAGAATAGTTTTTCCCAAAGGGTTTTGTTACTCGACAAGGTTTTTAATGAGACAACAACAAACACTGGGAATGTAATTTCCCAGCTAAGACTATTGTCTTTCCTACAAGGATTTTCTTCCTTAAGAGTTGTGAAGCGACTAGTCAACTTCGACGGAGCCAAGCGATCATCTGCAACTGATCACCTTTACTTTTATCTGTCACGTTGTACTCTTTTCCCTTCGTCAAGGTTTTATCTCACTGGGTTTTCCTTGTCAAGGTTTTAATGAGGCGACGTATACGAATCCAACTATATTCTAAGTTTACTTAATATTTTACTACTTTTCTTTAATTTGGGTTTGTCCATTTGGGTTTTCCTGATAAAGTTTTAATGAGGCAATTAACTTAGACTCATCGATCTTTAAAGATCTTATTGCATGTGACGAACTATATGTAAAATATGAGACAACATGTGAAGTACTACATGTGAAGAGTTGTACCAAGGTTTTATCCCACTGGTTTTTTACTTGTCAAAGTTTTAAATGGGGCGATTGATTTCGGCACAAGCCATCAAGGAGAGGACATCATTTGAAGAAATATATTCAAAGCACTATGTATAAATCTAAACCACAAAATATTTAATCAAAGTTTAGAGGTGATAAGTGTTAGAGCATTGCTCGGTCAAACTCACAAGTGTTTCTATCTCAAGCTTGTTGTCAAATTTAGTTGTCACAATTATATCCTGATTTCTAGTCTAAAATTAGTTAAGTCTCAGACTAGGATAGAAATGTAGTTGAAAAACAGAGGATTACAACAGTCATCATTGCGTTCTACCGTTTGAAGGCGAAGATCAATCGAAGCTTTTGGAGAACTTCATAAACAAAAGGTAAGTGAAGACTGAACCACCTATATCTCAAGTTATATTCACTTTTCAATCATTTGAGATGATGTCTCATAACTAATTAGACTAGTATGCATAGACAAGAATTTCGAGTCAAGTTTATCTTGATAATTTTTCGAAATATAATGACTAAGCTTAATGAATATTTTTTCATGCTCGATGAATTTCGGTTAAGGACAATTTATTGTTCGGAATCTAAATCATGATTCAAGTTTTATCATTCGAAAATAGCTTGGAACAATGATATGTATCATTGATGTTATTCAGGAATGTTTCGAATAGATTTAGAGAATAATATAGAACTACTATAGATTCGGATACAAGATAGTGGCATCAATCTTACAAACTGGGATAACTGTTATACGTTTGAACCTGTAAGTACTGAATATCACAAGATAATAGTTCACGAGTATCGTAATAAATAAAGGAGAAAAGAGTTATAAAATGATACGATGATAGAAGTAGCGCGGAGAAATATGAAGTTTTGCGAGGATGAAGTAATTTTGCGAGTATGAATTGCGATACTTCGCAATTCATATACATCTGTATAAGTTTTACTATAAATAGGAGTTCAAATGTAAAATTCGGGAGGTTATTTTAGTGAGTGTTAGAAAATATCTTAGGAAAGAGAATAGAGAAAGTTGTAACTATTCTAGTTCATTTAGATACTTCTTTGTAATCAATTGAGAACATTAATAAGAAAATTGTTATTCATCATCAAGAACTTCTTGAGTTTTTACTAATTCTACTGAGGGTGTAGTTGTAGGTTATTTTGCAACTACATAATTGGCGCAAGAAACAGGGATTTGAAGAATTCCTGTACCAGAAAAATGACAAGAAGAAGAAACACATCAGAACCATTAACTGAAGTAAGAAGAAGTGTAAGACTTGCAGGAGGAGAAGCAAATATAACAGGAGAACCTAGTAGGAGAAGGAGTAATCGAAGAAATCAAGCTCAACAAATAATAGATCATGATCAAGTGAGTATACACACTTGGAGAACTAATACACCAGAAGAAGGAGATAGAGAACCACAAATAAGAGAAAATGGGAGGTTGATGGGAGGAACAATTCTTGAAAGAGAAAGGGAGATGTTAGAAACATTGAGACAAGGAATCCAAAAGAACGAATGATCGAAGCTGAAGAACGTGCCAATTTAACAAGACAAAATCAAGAATTGAGGATGGAAAATGAGATACTACAAAGAAGGAAATCTCAAAGTGTTGCAAGATCAAATGTTAGAATAGAAAGAGAAGGACAAAATTCACCGATAATCAATAATGAAAATAATATGCAAGAACAAGCGCAGAATCAAGGCGAAAGAAATCAAGAGAATCGTTTCATTTTAATACCAAACCACGAACAAAGCATGGGGAATTTACGAACAAGACCAAATCCTAGAGAAAACAATCAGAATCGAGAGGAAGAACATCAACTTATGGAAGAAACTGAGAGACAACAAGCAATACATCAAAACAATCACGAGAATGGAGTAAGAAGACATGAAGAGGCTCGTAACAAACAAAATGTTGAGTATGAAAGAATTAAGAGAAGAATTGTAAACCAACAAACATAAGTGGAGAGGAATGAACCAAATTCTCGAATCAGAGTACAAGCAAATCAAGAAGAAATAAATCACAGAAGAAGGAGAAATGAAGAAGAAGAAATTCCTGATATTCGCATGAGAAGAATGAGAAGAATAGAAAGGGAAGAACAAGAATTCCAAGATGCTCTGTGACTGAACAATTATGATAATTTAGAAAGAAGATATTTGCAAAATTATGCAAATGAAAACATTAATGAATAATATGATAGAATGCGAAGTATCGCAAGGGAAGAAGTGCAAGAACGTAGAAGAAGAGAAGCTGCATTAAAAAGACCAATGGATGAGAATTCTGAGGCAAATGCACGAATCTTTCGAGAATTAGCAGAAATGAGAGGGATGATAAACAATAGAAGAGGAGGATATAGAAGGCAATTAGATGAAGCAATAGAAGAAGCTGCGAGGACTCCATTTGCTAGAGAAGTACAATTGGGAGGAATTCCACCAAAATGCAACTTTCCCACACTTACCAGTATCTTTGATGGGACTTCATGTGCTATTCAGCACATTAAAGCATACATAAGATGCATGTTACAATGGGAAAATCATGATGCTGTGTTATGCAAGTAATTCACATCGAGTTTAATAGGGGAAGCTTTAAAGTGGTTCGAAGGACTCCCTAAGAAAACTATTACGTCATTCAGTCATTTGCAAGCAACTTTCCTTGGAGCATATATCACAAATCACTCTTCACGGCTTGGTATTGAAGATGTATTTGGTTTAAAACAAAGAGTGGGTGAAAGTTTGAAGCATTTGGTAAGACAATGGAAGACTATGTGCAGTGATATGGCAGGGTGTGTGGATGAGAGATACTTGATTCTGTCCTTCATAAATGCGATGTTCGTAACTGAACAATTATATGTTCAAATCTTCAGAAGAAAGAATTCCATAATGATGACAGAGTTACGAGAATTGCAAGAAGAATACATTACACTAGAGGAAAAGCAAAACAGTATGGAGTCATATCCAGTAGCAAACACTAGCAATCAAGAGGGAGGAGAAAATTTACTTCCCAAAATAATCAATATAGTAGCAGGTACTTCGCAAACATCCTCACAAACTTCTTCGCAAATTTTAGAAGAGAAGAAAATCAATGATAGCCAGCCAAAAATGGTAGCAATGGGCAGTAAAGATCAAGAAGAGTATGATAGAGAGAAGAATTTCTATAATCGAATAGGAAATAACCAAATTCCAAGATTAGATCAACAACAAGAAAATTATGGGGGACAAAGGCAAAATTATTTTGGACAAGGGAACCAGAGACAAAATTATAACAACGGTCAAGGAGGTCAAAGAATGGTAAGGGAAGAGATAAAGTTGCCACCTTTGAATACAAGTGTAGAAAAGATATGGCAAGAAATTATCCTGGTAGAGAATATACCAACTCCATGGAACATGGGAAAGGAACCACCAATGGGTCCAAGAAGTCATGAATTTTGTTCATATCATCATTTTCATGGACATTCTACAAATAATTGCCATAATATCAAGAGGATAATCTTGCGAATGATTGATCAAGGAAAGCTAAATCAATTTTTACTTAAGCGACATTACGTCGCAACAATTACCACAAAGCTCCGGTCATAACTCGCAGGGAGAACACAACAAAAGAAAAGGGAGAAGAAATCCTACATATAGAAGTGGGATCAAAAGCAAGGAATGTTTTCTGTAATTCCATTGTTCATTCATATAAAACCATAGAGGATTTTCATGATAATCTATTAATCAGGGTATATGCGAGGGATGGTGAAGGAAAGGAAGTAATGAACATCGCAAAAATTTCACGATTTGAAGATTGGCAGAAACGTGAAATTTCTTTTGAAGCCACTGAAATTCCAGAAGGTTGTGAAGCACATGATAATCCATTGGTAGTAAGATTAGCAATCTACATGAATATGGAAGAAAACGAAGATGATATGGAGGAAGAATCAATTGGTCTTAATAGGATTTTGATTGATACGAGAAGTTCTGTCAATATCCTCTTCTATTCTGCTTACAAAACTATGGGGGGAAAAGATGCAGATTTAATACCTTATACTTACAGAATTTATGGTTTTAATGGAACTGCCAACAATCCCAAAGGAGAAGTGAGCATGCGAATTCCATTAAGTGGAATGCGAACTGAAATTCTGTTCTGCGTTGTTGATGTCGAATCACCATATAATGCTTTGATAGGAAGACCATGGCTTCATGGAATTCTAGGCGTAGCTTCCACTCTACATCAGTGCATAAAGTTTCCTCATATGAAGGGTATTGGAATTATCAAGGGTGATTGGGCTGAGGGAAAGAAATGTTACGATACATAAGTAGAAGTTTGCGAATAAAAACTGCTGTGAAGGAAAATTGGAGAAAAAGAGCAAAGGCTGTAAAAAGAAGTGAAAATTTAATGGCAGAGGATTAAGGAAAAAGAGAATAAAGTTACGATGATAATCATACAAGAAATTTACGTTGACAATAAGGGATTGTGATTTGCGAAGAAAGAAGAAGGAAAATAATAAAACAAGAAGGTAATCAGAATGTTTGCTCGTGGAAATAAGGTATGTGGCAAAACAAAATTTTTATTTCGTGATAAATTTTACGAATATTGTTTGCTCGCAGGAAATTGGGAAAAGTTACTAATTTCAGAATTTATATTCCGATTAAAATTTCATTAATTTGCGAATAAAAGACCGCAATATGTCATCACCTCAAAAAAGAAAGAGAGCATGAAAATTTTATACAGGAAAACCTTTGTGGCGTACACCCTAGTTCGCGAAGCTATATTTCGTAAGAGGCAAAATACTAAAGTACGTCATTTAAGGGGGTACCTATAACGTGGCTAAGGGTAACCGGAACACCACCAAGGGCCCTTAGTACATGGTAAAAATTTTTGGGTACAACCCAATAATGGGGTACCTATCCGGGTTAGACACCTTGGATTCTCACCTAATCTAGCGACATTACGCAATATAAAATGTGGTGTAAGAAGATTTAGGTTGGGCGACTAAGGCATACTGTCTTTCCCAAGAAGTGCAGAAAACGATCAAGGCGCGTCGAGGTACACGGTTGAGTCAAGAGTGCCGGGTGAGGTTGAACCACATCTGCCATTTTTGACAAGTCTTGGCAAATGATGCACTTGGCCCAAAGACACCCCATAGGGTGCAACCTCGTAACTATAAGCCCTATAGGCAAAAAGGATAAGAGGTTGCGATCAAAAGCAAGTTGTTGGCGAACCGGATGGGAAGAGCTAACCTTGTATGGTCGATGTACGCTTCCTTGAAGGGGCAATCAGGGGGAAGATAAAGGGCAGCACCCTCCATTAGGGAGCTGATACATGCTATAAGACGCAAATGTCACGAGGCTTCTTGTTTGCGAAAACATAAAGGCTTGTCATATTTGTGCAACAAATGAAGTTCTGCGAGCCTTCTAAAAAAAAAAAAAAAAAAAAAAGAAAGAAAGAAAAGAATAAAGAACTCGCAGAACATAATAAAGAAGTTAAGATGAGATCAATGGGTCACCACATGAAAGTGTAAGAACGTCCTGCGATTTCATCGCAAGACGGCAATGTCATGGGGCTTTATGTTCGCAAGAATATTTAGGCCTGTCATATTGTCGCAACACTTCCTGAAGAGGCTAAAATACTATACAAAGAAGTTAAGATGAGATCAATGGGTTTTTTCATGAAAGTGTAAGAACGTCCTGCGATTTCATCGCAAGACGATAATGTCACGAGGTTGTATGTTCGCAAGAATGTTCAGACTTGTCATATTATCGCAAATACAAAAATTTACTACAAAATAGGTGGCAAAATAAGACCTTTACTTAGGAAGGCATGATAAGACCACAGAAATTAATGAAATCCATTGCATCAACATCATTGAAGAAATTATACAAGAATATACATTATGAAGATCTGAAAATAAGACAACTTCGTCAATATCATTGAAGAAATTTTACAAGAATATACATTAAGAAGTTTTGAAGAGAAGACAACTCTGTCAATATCATTGAAGAATTTTTACAAAAAGTCCTATCAAAGAAGATAACATCATTGAAGAATTCTCACGAAGACTTAACAAAAGATGCGATTTTGATAGTAATCAAATACAGATAAGTTCATACTCGTAAAATGTTACGAGAATTAAATACTTCTTATACTTCTCCATATATTGAATATTTTTCTACAAATTCAATACTATTTATACTTCTTCAAGAGTATATCATATTTATTATACTTCTTCAACGGATATTTAATTTTTCGAAGGTTAAGTACTTATTATACTTCTTCATACAATTCTTATACTTCTTCATATATTGGGAAATTCTTCATGAATTGGATACTGCTAATAATTCTTCAAAGATATTTTATACTTCTTAAGGATATTTCATATTTCGTATACTTCATACTTCTTATACTTCAAGGGGAGATTTATTATTTACCTCGCAACATTCCGCAAAAGGCAAAAGGCTCATATTTCTTATACTTCAAAGGGAGGACTTTTTATTCATAATCACAATCAGATAAAACTTCGTAAGATAAATTGAGAAGGATATTCTAATACTTCCAGCAAGAGTTGATCATCTGAAGAGCAATAATAAGGGGAAAAGGAATACTAAGCTAAGTCTTTAAGATATATTATTTCTCTCCACATGATCAAGTTATGCGAATAAGGGAAACAAACATCAAAGAAAGATTAATTCAAATTAAGCTTTGAAAAAGAAATTGTTGGATTGATTCAAAGTGCAATCAAGAAGAAAGTGTTATATTGAAAAGAAACAGAACAGACATACAAAAAAGAGTGAAGTTACAAAACAGATATACAAAAAAAAGAAAGAGTGAAGTTATTTTTCAGGCGATCTATCCCATCAAAATGATCTTCTTCTTCAACTTCACTATCATTTTCAACTTCACTTTCAGAGATTTCCAGATATGGAGTATCTTTAGGAATTTCTTCAGAAAGGAGCGTATGGTACTTCTTGAGAGGAATTTCATTATCTTCGCAAATCTTGCGAGTCATATTAGCTCGAAAACGCTTGACATATAAACTATGGTTATGTTGGGAAATTAGAAGCTGAGATCTCAAGTCAGAAATTTTCTTATTACGATTAGCAAGGAGAGTTTCCAGATCGTTATTCATCTTCGCATAATTTTATGCAGCAAGGAGAGAAATTAAGGAATTGGTTAGCAAGTTACGAAGGAAAAGTAACCAAAATAATTACCATCGCAAAGAATTTACCTTCTAGTTGCTTCTTATCATTACGAAGAGAAGAATTTTCAAGCTTTAATTGATTATTATCCTCAAGAAAAGAAGAATTATCAATTGCGATGCTCGCAGATTGTGAATTATCTTCGTTACGGGATATTAATTCTGCGTTATCAATATTTAAATATTCTACTCTCTGACGGAGATTTGAATTTTCAACCTCTAACTTCATACAACGATTCAAATTTTTCTTCTCAGCAATAGAATGGCGTCTTTCCCAATCAGAATCAGCTGCACAACTAACTCTTCCAACCTAAACAAGAAAAAAGGGGTTAGAAATCAACAAAATAAGGGAAATAAACAAGGAATAGAGAAGAAACTTACCATGCTACCTAAAGCATATAATGAAGCAGGAGAGACGAATCTTGAAATTCCTTTGAGGGAGTTATTATCAATCACAGTAGGAACTTTACAAGCCTTCGCAATAAGTTTGCGAGCATTTGTCAGAGGAGAATTTCCTAATCCACGAGAAGAATGGAGGAAAGCCTCAGAGATGCTAACCATTGCTGAGGCAAAAGTTTCTGGGATACTATAATCTTTATTTCCACCTTCATCAACATCATTATCATCATCTCCTTTGTCAGAAAGGGTATCGGAATTAGAACTAAAGTCCTTCTCAGGAAATTTATCATCTTCATCACCAAGATCTTACTCAATGTTCTCATTAGAAGAAATTACATAGGAATGAGATTTGGTTGAGAGTATCTTCTTTTTCCTCCTCTCGTAAACAACATCTTGAAGTTTTATTTTTCCTTTGCGAAGAGCATCATCTTGACTACCAGAAGCTTGGGTAACCTTCGCAGAACGAAGAGTTTGTTATCTTGCAGTAAGCCTTTTAGAAGAAGTAGAACTCTTATTTTCACTCACAGCAATCTCAGGAAGAAGTGGAACCTGTAAATTCAAATAAGGATAAGAAACAGAGGCAACAATATATTGTTTATAAAAATACAAGAGTGTTTCTTACCTCATTTGAAATTAAAGGGTAACAAAAAGATAAGGAGATGGAAGTACATACATTTGTAAAAACCCAAGGTTGATAATAGCGGTTACGAAGGTTCGCAGGAAGTTCTACTATCCCAGAAATATAAGAACCTGATAATATTAAAGGGTACTTATACCAATCTTCATCATTAGAACGACGAGGTGTCTTATTATTTCCTGAAGCATAATCAATATCGTGCATGAGAAGATCATCTGCTGCGATATTAGCTTTACGATGAAGACGAACACCCCAACGATTATCTTCTATTCTCGCAGGAATTAGTGTGTAATTTTTGAAGAAACCCTCAACTGTATAATTCGCAGCAACAATTTCTATATTTTCAAATCCAGGTTTCCTAAGATCAACTGAATACAAAGATTTCCCAAAAGCGGCACGATTTGCGAATTCAACTAAGAGGCGAATACAATCACCAGTCAATTGGTAAATGGCACAAGAAAAATTGGGGTGGGAAATAATTTCATAGAATAAAGGAAAGTTAACATCATAAAGAGGAAGAGGAAGACCTGCGAGGATTTGACCTCGTGAGATTAAAATTTTCTGATCATCCCAAACATAGTTGGTAAATAGCTTCACACAGAGAGAAGATTTATTATCATAACCTTCAATCTCAGAAAGAATAAGGTCTCTATCAGCAAGTTCCGCATTAATTTGTTCAATAGTTTTCTTCTTTGGTGCCATTGAATATAAGAGGGAAAATAGAAAGAAAAAAAAGATTGCAGAGGCAGAAGTGGTGAATAAGATGAATAAGAGAATAAAAAGCAAAAACAAAGGATAATATTTATAAGAGAGTTTGATGAAGATAAAAACTCATTAATACGAGTAAGCATGAACGGTTGAAAAGAACGGTTACGAAGAAACGTGTCAGAAAGATAAGGGAAAAGTAAAAAGACGTGTTGCGAACTTGATGGGTGGTAATAACTACACTAAATTTACGAGAATAGGGATTCTCATGACATTTCTTCTTCGTATAATTGACATGAGAAGAGGCAAGATGTAAATACTGAATATCGCAAGATAATAGTTCACGAGTATCGTAATAAATAAAGGAGAAAAGAGTTATAAAATGATACGATGATAGAAGTAGCGCGGAGAAATATGAAGTTTTGCGAGGATGAAGTAATTTTGCGAGTATGAATTGCGATACTTCGCAATTCATATACAACTGCATAAGTTTTACTATAAATAGGAGTTCAAATGTAAAATTCGGGAGGTTCTTTTAGTGAGTGTTAGAAAATATCTTAGGAAAGAGAATATAGAAAGTTGTAACTATTCTAGTTCATTTAGATACTTCTTTGTAATCAATTGAGAACATTAATAAGAAAATTGTTATTCATCATCAAGAACTTCTTGAGTTTTTACTAATTCTACTGAGGGTGTAGTTGTAGGTTATTCTGCAACTACAGAACCCATATTACATGTACTTGTACATGCAGAGGAGTATCTATACATATCGACTTACAGGTTTGTGATACGCATATTCTTATGCTCATCATATGAAAATATGTTTAACTCGTGAACCGGATCGGTGTGCATACTCATATGCAAACCATTCTTGAACTATGGTTACAGAACCGGGGTGAGTATCCAAACCGATACATGAACTAAAATAGTTTTGTGTTCCTGAACTCGGTAGTGTTTCCAAATAGGTACGTAAATCAATTTAGTTATGTGAACTCCGAAACCGCCGACAATTAAAGTTTCCAAACTGGTACGCCAACTTAAAAAGTTTTGTGAACTCCAGAACTTTGGTTTGTTGGAAAGTTTGCAAACTGATACGCAAACCTAAAAAGTTTTGTGAACTCAGGAACTTGGTTTTGGTTTAAAGTTTCCAAACTGTTATGTGTACTGTGAATGAACCGACTCATGAACGGCAATGGTATTTGTACCTTGTACACATACTAACCATGTCGATTATATTTTTCAAGTGTGTTTAAATTATTTCTTCGAGATAATTAGCATTTGATTAATTTTTTTTTAAACACTAGACTTAATTGATCACATGTATGTGACTCATGGTTAATGTCTTATGTGTTGATAAAAATGAAGATTAAGCTTTTAAGTTCAAACCGTCTAATTTCGGCTAACCATGTTGAACATAGTCTTTGTATACAGTTCGGTTATGGTTTCACTTAAACAGAGTGTATATATTGCTTATGTAAATTAGATTCAAAGATTCATCTAACGGTGGATATTGTTTGCTTGGTTCCAAAGCTATCTTAGCTTAAACCTAAAACAACCTATGCTTTGAATGTCTATAAAAGGGAAACTTCAAGCAACTTGGATCTTTGAATCCCGACACTACTTTTTTTTTTGTCCTAGTTGTATCTAGAGTCGTCCTATCCCTAACCCTTTTAGGGTTTAACGACTATAAAGACTTCATTGGGATTCGTGAAGCCATGTCCAGTTATATTTCCTTGATAACTTGAGTATCCTGATCTTGATTGTTTGTAGAGATTGCTCCATCGATAAAGATAAATATAAATCATCAAAGTTCTCTTCCTCTCAAACTTTGTTGATTCCACAAGTTTTATACTTGTGAGGTTAATAATAGTCTAGGCTGCACTTCGGGTTGCATAAGTCCGGATTTTGAGGATAGCTAGAGTTTTGTTAAATTGCAATCGATTTCCATCACCTTGATCAGATGTTTCGATTATAATCAGGAAATCAATTATATAAGTTTAATTTATGAGAGTAAGATTTGGTTTAAAGTCTTCAATTAAGTTGAAGCAACTCTTAGTTGGTGTGATGTTATCTAAGGGAATCAATTACGCGGAGTCCTGTCGGGAATCAAGAGGCGTAAAGAGCACTACTGTACCTTAATCGTTTGGATACCTTTTAGGGCTCAACTAATTTCCAGTCCGAAGTTAATTGGTAGTAGGCTAGTGTTTGTAGCGGCTTAATACAATTTGGTTTTCAATCTGGACTAGGTCCTTGGGGGTTTTTTGCATTTGCGGTTTCCTCGTTAACAGAACTTCTAGGTGTCCGTGATGTTTATCTTTCCGTATTATATTGTTTATCTTTATAATTGAAATATCATAGGTTGTACGTTAATCAATCTTAGTAGATATATCCGACCTAGTGTATTGGATACGACTATATTGATTCTTGGAAAATTGGTCTTTGGTATAGTCCAAGTATTCTCTTTGTGATAAGGTTCACGTACTTGTTTCTGTAAATGTTCTAATCGCAAGAGAAAAAGATATAATCTAGATACTGTTCCTGATTGAGTTTATCTCTCGGATTTGTATTGAGTATGTCCATACAGATTTCCTAATAAAAAAGTGGTGGTGTATTTTAGTACCCTCGCGTTTTCAATAACTGCAAAAAGTGTAACCAAGTTGGCCATACTTCTGGAGATTGTCGTAAGTTTAATGGGTTTATTGGAGATACTCAAAATAATGAATTCTCAAAAAAAAATAAGGAATGGGATAATGATGAATTAGATACTAGTGAACCTAATGAAATACATGATTTATATGGTGAACATTTTGTAGGAATAATTCATCCACTTTTGCTGAATCAAACTTGTCATTCACAAAGACATGATATTTTCAGAGTAAAGTGTACAATTGGAGGAAAAGTATGTGATATGATTATTGATAGTGGGAGTATGTAAAAAGTATATTGCTTCTCATGTAGTTAAAAAGTTAGAGTTACCTGTTACTCCACATACACAGTTGGTTGGGTTAATGGTTTTCCTACTCAAGATATTTCTAACTAATGTGTTGTGAATTTTTATTTTCTGGGATATGAAGATTCAGTATTGTGTGACATTATTGATATGTCTGCTACTCATCTTCTTCTAGGAAGACCTTGAAAATATGACATTCAGTTTTTTCATAACTGCTTTGATAATACTTACACTTTTACTCATCAAAAGAAATTAAAGATGTTATGTCCTTCAAAGACTTCTTCTACTGTTAAAGAATATTGTGATGGGAAGACTAGCGCTTTGACAACTATTATTGCTCACTCTTTATGTAAAACTAATACTTTGAGTTCTCATAAAGAAGCTAAACTAATGATTGATATTCCAGCTAAAGTTTAACCATTATTATTATCTCGGTTTCATATTTCGTTTCTTGAAGAGTTAACAGTTACTTTACCTCCATTAAGGGATCTTCAACACTGTATTAATTTCATACCTGGTGCCTCTCTACGAATCAAGCACATTATCGGTTACTCCCAAGTGAACACGGAATTTTACAGGGCCAAGTTAATGATTTATTGGCTAAAAAATTGGTTAGACCTAGCAATAGTCATTGTGATTTCCCTGCGTTTTTGGTTCCCAAGAAAGAATATGGTTGGAGAATGTGTATAGATTGCCGAGCATTGAATCAAGTCACTATTAACTCTTTACAGGTTTCCTATTCCTTGTATTTATGATATGGTTGATTTTTTGGATGGTTCTACAGTCTTTTGAAAGCTGGATTTACGACAGGGTTATCATAAAATACGTATCAGATAAGGAGATGAATGGAAAACAACATTTAAAATACGTGAAGGTTTGTATAAGTGGATTGTTATGCAATTTTGTTAGAGCATTGATCGGTCGAACTCACATGCGTTGCTATCTCAAGCATGTTTGTCAATGTTAGTGATCAAAAATATAAGTCTTGATTTCTAGTCTACTATAGCTAAGGTCTCGGACTAGGATATAAAGTGTAGTTGAGCTCAAGAACTCCATGGAAATCATCATACAAGACGAAAGACTACTCAAGGAACTGGTGGATCTTCATCGACTAAAAGGTATGTGGAGACTTGAACTAATCTATCACTCAAAAGTCAATTTATCTCCTATCTTGAGACAAAAGTCATTTTGTTGTATAGACTAAGATTATACACATTTGGTATTTCGAGCCGAGTATACCTCGCCTATCTATTTATCGAAATATGTGTTGGTAAAGCTTTCTCTTTACCCAAGTTCATCTTTACTTAGTGACGAAAGTCATGTTAAGTTTCAATCACTTTGAAAATTGCTCTGACGAAAAATGGTTTGTGAATAACAACTATATAACATCCTCTGAGAATGTTTCAATGATTGAAATGAGAGTTTAGACTATACATACCATTGGAGGATATAAGCATTATTGTGGAAACACATATATGTATAAGTCCTTATTCCTTGAACCAAAGTTTGCGAACTTTGTTGATCAAGAGAACCGGAGAAGTGCGTGAGCTTCAGTCCGCGAACCCAGTCCGCGAACTGGCGGAAGTTCTCGACCCGAGAATTTCTGCTACAGTTTGTGAACTCCATCCGTAACTTAAGTCCGCGAACCCAGGCCGCGAACTTGAGTAAGTTATGTCTAAAAACAATATTTGTGAACTTATCTTTATAAACTAAGTAAAGCAATTGCAAACCGTGGCTATATAGTTCATGAACCGATTCGAGTGAATCAAATTGTTTTTGCTTCAATTATGTCTTGTGTAGTACATGAGATTTCCTTGCAATTGAACAACTCTCTAACTAGTTCATTTGAGTTATTTGAACTAGTTATAGTGAAGAAGAATATGGTTGATATGAAAGTTATCATATGCCTAACCATTTGGTTAACTATTGTTGAACCAACTAATGTACAAGTTTTGGTACGGTTACACAAACCTAAAAACGTGCATTACATGTGTATAACAAGCTATGTTTTCGATCTAACGGTTTATAAATAATAGCTTGAATCTAATCAGGTTTTCATTTAACGGTGAATATTGAATGCTTTGTTAGCAAGCTAACATTGATTGCAAACCCTGATTTGAAAGACTATATAAGAGAGAACTCTAGAAACTGGGAAACCTAATCCCCACACATTCTGTGTGATACTAGTTGTGCTAAGCTAGAGTCGATTCTCCTTTAACCTTTGGTTTCTTCTTATAAACCAGGTTAACGACTTAAAGACTTCATTGGGATTATGAAGCCAGACCGATACTACTTTTCTTGTAGTTGTGTGATCTGATCTTGCTGTTTCTATCGCACGAGTACAATTAGAATAATTGGCTTGATATTTCTATATCCGATAAGCAAGATATAAAAGTATTCACAAATACTTAGTCTCATCGTTTGAGATTCCACAATATCTTTTTTCGCTGCGTCGATTAAGATTATTGTGAGGTGATTGATAATACGGAGCTGTTCTTCGGGAATATAAGTCTGGTTTATCAATTGGTTCATGTTCACCTTGATTTATCAAAATACGGAACAAAACTCGTAGGTATATCCGTAGGAGACATATTTATCTATTACCGTAGACTTTTCTGTGTGATACAGATTGGTTTATTAAAGTCTTCGACTTTGGGTCGTAGCAACTTTTAGTTGTGGGTGAGATCAGCTAAGGGAATCAAGTACGTAGTATCCTGCTGGGATTAGAGACGTAGGAGCATAACTGTACCTTAGATCAGTGTGAGATTGATTGGGGTTCATCTACAGTACAGACCGAAGTTAGTTTGGAGTAGGCTAGTGTCTGTAGCGGCTTAAAATAGTGTATGTTTAATCTGGACTAGGTCCCGGGGTTTTTCTGCATTTGCGGTTTCCTCGTTAACGAAATTCAGGTGTCTGTGTTATTTCATTTTCAGTATTATATTGTTTATCTTTATAATTAAAATAATACATGTCGTGCGTTGAAGTTCAATCAATTAGAATATCCAACCTTTGGTTTTTGATTTACATTGATTGACACTTGGATATTGGTCTTTGGTGCCATCCAAGTTATTCCTTGTATTTTAAAGACTCGTTGATTTCTATTAGCTTGAGTAAATAAAATCAAGAGAGAGATAATAAATCCTTGAGATACGTTTATCTAGATTGAGCCTGACTGTCTAGTTGATTCTCTAGAAAAGTATATCAGAGTTAGTCCATACAGATTGCTAAGAGAAATATTGGGTATGGTTGTTAGATCCCCGCTTTTTCACATTTGGATTGTCTAATGCTCGATACATTCATGCGACTTATGAACCAGGTTTTATAACCCTTCTTTAGTCAATTTGTTATTGTTTATTTCGATGACATTTTGATTTACAATGGCTGTGAAAAGGAACATCTCATTCATCTCTTAAAGGTGTAACAATTCAATATTTATATATTTTATTTATTTATGTATACGAGTAGTAGTTAAAATTATACCATAAGGTTTAGGGTAATAGTTTCCCACACATATAGAAACTCTTACTCTTGTTTTCATTTATGTATTGAAGCTGCAAGAAATCTCTGTGCGCTGAGTGCCCGCACGATGGTCTGAGGCTGAGCACATCTCTATTTTCGTATTCGCTAAACAAAACAGACATTCACTTTTCTATGGGTGCTGAGATTCTTCGTAAATCATTGTGAGTATAATTATTGGCTTTTCTTTACGGTGGAAGCAATCTCTAATTTATTTCGGGTTGTGGTAGATAAAAGTCCTGATGAAACACACTAGGACATCCACAACTAAACCTATTATGACCCCATATTTACTTAAAAGTGTCTCTGAATTATCATCTATCATGTTAAAATAAAATACTAACCCGTTATTTAAAAATCCCATCTCAATTAGCTTACAAATATAATTAATCCCAGATAACAGTCCCAAGTATCAAGTCCCGACGGTTCAAAAACAAACCGATTATTGAAAATCCCACCTCAATTAACTTACAAATAAAATAAATCCCAGATAACCGGTTATTTAAAAATGAGAACTTGGTAACATAAGAAACATATATGCTTCAAAAAAATAAATAATCTTACACCATATAAATTTATCAAAATTTCTTGTTTCTCATATGTGATTCATACGATATTTTTTTAAATTTAAAAATATAACATACATTTCATTCATGTGATACTTTTTGAATTTCAAAATGTAAAATACTAAACTTTGTTTCATAGGTTTTTTCTTTGTGAACTTTCTTATTATGATTCGAAGTTTCTTACTTGGAATCACAATTTAGTTTTATGGTTGTAAATATGCTGGAAGTTCCTTATTGGGCCGACCGAGCGAAGCGAGGGAGGACCTTATATATGGTGACTTTGTGTCAATGTGAAGCGTGACATATTTTTTCAATTGGAAAAAAAAGATTGGATTTGGTGTAATTGTTTTTAAAGAAGGGGAACTAGATATAAAAGCCAAATTTTATTATAATTCCTTATTCTTTAAGGGTATAATTGGTAACCAAACTTTAAAATAACATATCTAAAAATCCGTGCCTTGGAATTTTACAAATTTTATCTCGTTGGAAAGCTAATAAAAAAACCTATCCAACGAGCACAAACAACAATATCAAATTTAGAGTTTTTACGAAAAAATCGGAGGGATTTATCATTTTAGGCACAATTTTGAAAATAAATGTATATCATTTATGCACAAAGGATACATAATACTTTATGTAACCATATTTTGGTTTATTCACCGACTAATTTTCCTTTGCAACTAATAAAACGATGTAATCTTCCCATTTCAAGAAAGTGATACTTTCACTTTAGGCACAAATTTTCTTTTACAGTCCAATTGCAGCAGTGTTTCTTTTTTTCTTCGGTCGGCCCTCCCCACCGTGGCAACGTTCATCTAGTTTATTCTATCAAATGTTAATTTTCTCGTTGTCTAATTTATATGTGTATATGTAATGAAATTACTGAAGAAGAAAAAACAGGTCATAATTATTATTATTTTTATCCTGGGTCATGTATATAGAAATCACAGTGATATAACATCTTGCCTTCTGAAGTTTATTGCGTACTGCTTTAGCTTTGTAGAAGCTAACTTTGTAACACGTGCACTTTTCGTGATGCTTACCCAAGGAGGTGTCATGCCAACAATGACTTGGATCATATTATATCTCTTTTTTGTGCACATTATTTGGGTAATATTCTCGTACCTATGCTTCATTTAAAAGCGACTAAAAGCAAATTTTCTTTAGGAACTTTTCTATTTGAATTTGTGTCTTAATTAGTTTCGAAGGTTGATGACGAGGGTACCTATTTTATTTTATTTTTAACTTTTCCGGTTGTGATTGATGTTTTTCAGTTATTCATTATCCCATTACTTACGTGTAAAAAGTATGGAATTGATAAGTGGAAAGAAATATGGCAAGGATGACTTGTTATATTCCCGCCATGACTTTGGTTATGATTGTTTATCATAGGTTTGAGATAATTACTCTTCAGTTAATTGAGGACAAATTAACCATTATGGGCATGGTTACGATAATTGGAGATCCAACGATGTTAATTTTCTACAAATGGGTGGAAATCTCAATCTCATAAGCAATACAACCAGTGTTAAATCTAGTTCAACATTCACAAGGGTAGTGGGCAAGGTACTAAAGAAAAATACATATATTGTTATTACAATATAGAAATATAATTAGTATTTATTTGTGTATAACTAAGATTACACTAAGGGGTTGAATAATATTTTTATATTTTCTTCCATATATTTCAAATGTAGACAAACCTGATGTGTAGAGTGTCCACAAGACGGAGTAACACTACGAACTTCTCCGTTTTTATACTTTTTGAGACATTTATAATAAACATTTAGTGTTTTAGGATTGTTCGGATGTTGCATATGTAATGCTGGGAAACACTATTTGTTTTTTCTTTGCGTAGAAGAAACCCTTGATCTTATGCTCATACAGTAAATCCAAGTTGCTATGAAGCACAAGACGACTACCAAACCTATAATTATAACTACCACATAGTTATTCAAGAAGGTTGAAATATCTGATTTACTTATCCAAATAGAAATCGTATTTTTGTAAGAATCCGGTCGTTTAACATAGAATCATCAACCAAGATGATAGGAGTCAAAAACACCTAATTTGAGTATCAATTTCTCATGTTTTTCATAACTTTTATTCTTGTATTGTATTAGTTATATATTATGCTTTGTTTGAAATTTCTAGGTAATTTGGAGTCATGCAAAAAGAGAGGAAAGAAATTGAAGCTCAAGGCACTGCTTGGAACATTAAGTGTTAATGATTTAGAACTGAAACACCTCGAAACAAAAATCGATGAAGGAAGACAATAAAAGATACAATAATTGAATATGGATGGGGAAAAACTAGCAGGGACGCTTAAATAAATAAATAAATAAATATATATATATATAAGCCTAATCGAGTAAACACAAAACCCAGTTTGGTCCTCACTAAACCATGAAGAAAAAGATTTGTTGAACTAAGCCTTTACTTCACTAAATTTTTCGGTTTAGCTTTTTCTTCATGGCAGGTAAATGTTAAAATCGTGTTCTATAGTAAAGATTATTTTGTGTGGTAATGGAGAATGATAGTTACAAGGGGAGAGTTTTTTTTCTTAACTTATGCTTAAGATTTATCTTTGTGGGGACTGTGGTTGTGGAAAGAATTAGTTTTAATGATAAATAACTAGATCAATTCTTGATTGTAGTAGTCTTAGAGAACAATTACTCTAGTTAATTCTTTTCACGATAAGTAACTTAATTAATTCTTATGTTAGTTGGCTTATCGAATCTAGGGAAGAATTATTCTTGTCAACAACTTTCCTACTTAGAAATAAAGTTAATTATAATCTTAACGGGGTCATCAAATTGGTGATATGTTAAAACCTATGGTTTGTCTTAATTATCTCATATATTTTGTATCGAGTTCTTCCAACTTGATGGTTCTTTCAAAACACCGAGTATATTTTTCGAAGCCTGCACTATTTTTCGTGACAGAAGCGGGATGAAGGGGTGGAGGGGAATATATGGAGTGTTTTCGATCACTTGGTTGTTGCTCGTTTACAATGACATGTAAATCATCGGTAGAATTATTGGAGGGTGAAGGAATTATATGTGTTGTTTATCATATATATAAGATAAGAAAGATATAAAACATTGACTGGGGAGGGGGAAACATATCATTATGTGGGAGTATTATTATTAAATTAGATCACACATTGTTTGTGAATATAAAAAAATGTACCTTTATGTCTTCTAAAGTTACATTTTTAGGATATATGGTCTCTGATGAAGGTATACATATTGATCATTCAAAAATTAAAGATATTCAAGAGTGGCCTATTTCTACTTCAATTAGATATGTGAGGAGTTTCTATGGCTTAGCTTCATCCTATAAAAGATTTATTAGAAACTTCAGCATTATTGCAACACATCTTACCGAATGTTTAAAACAATAGAGGTTTGTTTGGACATAGGAAGCTGATAAGTGTTTTCATACTTTTAAACAAAAGTTATGTACTGCTCCAATTGGACCAGTTCTAACTATGCCTGATTTTTATAAACTATTTGGGATAAATTGTGATGCTTCCATCATTGGCATTGGTGCAGTGCTATCTTAAGAAGACCATTCTGTTTCTTTCTACAGTGAGAAGAATTCAGATACTCAAAAGAAATAGTCTACTTATGAACTAGAATTACTTGCTCCAGTTCAAGATATGAAGCAATGGCATACATATTTGATACACAAAGAATTTGTTGTCAATACTGAAAACCATGCATGCTTTGAAGTTTTTACAGATGTCTGCTAAGATAAATAGAATTCATGATCATTGGTTATCTACGATAAAGAAATATACATTTTTTGCAAATCACAAAAGTGGAGAGTTGATGATGCTTTAAGTAGGAGAGCTCATCTACTTGAAACTACTCGTAATGATAGTTTTTATTTTTATTATATTAAAGACATATATGCTCAAGATGAAGATTTTAAATTAATATGGGAACAAATGTGGTTCTTTAACTCATAATGTAGATGATTTTCTCATTTAAGTTTTCTATTCAAAGGAGGTCTTCTCTGCATACCTCAAGGACCTTTACGTCTTCATCTTATTAGAGAGCTACATGGAAGTGGACTTGGTGGACACTTTAGTCCTGAGAAGACTATATATTGCACTTGTAGAAGAACGATATTTTTGGCCTTCACTCAAGCGTGATGTACAATTCAAAATACTGGTTTATATACTCCTTTACCAGTACCCGATGCACCTTGGGTTGATGTAAATATGGATTTTATTTTGGGTTTACCTCGTACCGCAAAAAGTAATAAATCAATCATGGTAGTAGTTAATCGTTATTCAAAGATGACACATTTTATTGCATGCAAGAAATCTATAGATGCATCTAATGTAACTTCTTTATTCTTTAGAAGGTTTGTTCATCTTCATGAAGTTCCAAAATCCATAACTTTGACCGGGATATAAAGTTTTTGAGTTACTTTTGGAAATCATTATGGATGCATCTTGGAACTACACTAAAATTTAGCACTACTTCTCAACCATAGATAGATGGTCAAACAAAAGTAGTTAATCGGTCTTGGGAAGCTTAATTCGAGATAAATGTATGAACAATAGAAAACATCATGATGTCCTTTTACCTCATACAATATGGAGTCTTCTTTCAAAACCTATGTGAATCGATCTACTAGTAAGACTTCTTTTGAGTTGTTTATTCTAAAGTTCCCAATCATGTTTTAGACCTAGGGGTTCTTCCTAAGTTACAATGTTCCAATGTCAAAGACGATATTATGGTGGAATGAGCTTCTCAACTTCATCAGGAAATCAAAAACAAAATTGAAGAATCTAATGCAAAGTATAAAGAAACTACAAACAAAGACAAATACTTTAAAGCGTTCAAGTAGGGGGAATTGGTTATGATTCATTTACGTAAGAAAAGATTTCCAGTGGGTACTTACAACAAAACCAAGATGAAGAAATATGGTCCATTAACGTATCAATGATAATGCATACGTCATAGATCTTCATGTTGATTGGAACATATCCATTGTGTTCAATGTTTAAGAAGTTTTTCAATTTCCATGGAGATAATGACGTCTTGTTACTTACGGAAACCTCGAGGACGAGCTTCATTCAAGAAGGGAATACTGATTCAGTACTGCATACAATTATATTCTAGTTTATCTCATTATTTCCTAAGCTAGTTAGTTGATTTCTATTTTTAGTTCAACTTTTTTATTTCCCAAGATAGTTTAGTTAAACGTTTTGTTTCTTAAGTTAGCCAGCTACCTAATGCCTATATATTGTCAAGTTTATTTCAAGTTAAGACATATAATTATTATTATTGAAACCTAAAGAATATCTTTCTTTCAATCTTCTTTTTATTCTTTCTGCAATTCTGCTTGTTTTAAACTCTGTTTGCGTATGTCTTTCACTCTTTTCGTATCTCAACAATCTATTGCTTTCATCTCTTTAGTTATACATTACCTTGTCCCTGCCCCATTTCTTTTCCACTTACCTTGCTATTACTTTTCTTCTACAATACCCTCATAATAACAAAAGAAAGTAATGGCTAGACTTTGTGCTTGATGTTTTCTCCTTACGAACATACCATGTTTAGAATTAATCATTCAGACTAGTCTTGTAGATATGGTTTGTATCCATTCTTGAGACACAATAATTCCACACCTTCTTAGAGATAAAACATGGTTCACTTATTTTTTCCAAAGTATTGCACATACTAGATAGTGTGGCATCAATATTGCATCCTCTTAAAGTGGTAAATATCTCATCCAAATATGTTCACAATCAACATCCGAGTTAACTTCCATTTTCTATTGATACCCACTTTTGGTAGTGTATTCAAGAACAATGTTGCATGTTATTTCATATTCTTCTTGCTCCATATCTGGTGGATCACCTAACAACTGAACCAAATTAGTGAAATCCTTAATTTCTTCGTCATTTCCGTAGTTTAACATGTCTCCTACCTTGTTCAATTAGATTAGGTACTTTAGCATTTTTGTGAGCAACTATCTGGTATTCCTTCTTCTGAGACAAACATAAAGGAGTTGTATCTATCCGTTTGCATTTCCAAAACTTGACATAATTCTCACTTACAAATTTTACATGAGAATTAACTTGAAGAAGGTACTTTTGTTTTTGCAGTCCTTTGAAAAAACCTCCTCCATGGGGATGTTTGTAATCTTGAGGCCCAGACCATCACTATTAAATTTAGTTGTAGCCTGAGTTACTTTCCTCCACATAGCCTCCATTTCTTGAGTGTATCTCCGACTCCATTTTTTCAGCATTATGTTATTTGTTGCTCTTAAATATTTAATTCCCATTCCCCCCCCCCCCCCCAATCCAATAACTTTTGGTGTAGGGTCAGGATATCACAAGAAGGACATATTTGCGAAGTTTGATTAACAACACATGGCGAGTGTCGCAGAATGATTTGAAGAATGACGTAACAGATGACAATGGCAGAAACATGAGAAATGTGTGATGATTCTGCGATAATTAGAGTGTTTGCGAAGATATGACAATATAACTCTTGCGACAATATCGCAAGTCAGATCATAAAATAAAGGACAGATTAGCTGTCATCCACTATGTAATTTCCTATATAAAGAGTTGAACAAACGTAGGGAAGGGGAGATCTTTTTCGAGTATTGAGCAAGTCATTTATGAGAGAGAAAGTCCAGAGCAGTTGTTAATTTCTTAGTTTTATTCCTTTCCATTCTTGTAAAATTGTGAGATTCATTAATAAAGATTGTGATTGATTATATAAAAAATGACTTGATTGTATGAATTCTTGTGAGGGGTGTAGTGTAGGATTTCCTGCTACTACATATTGGCGCTAGAAACAGGGACTTTCCCTTGATTTTAGTGTGAAAATTAATATTGTAATTTGGGAGAATTTGTGATAGTTGGTGAGAAGTTGCAGACAATTTTCAATAATTCATTGAAATTTAAGAGATGGCTAGAAGAAGAAATGCTTCAAGACAACCAACAACTGTTAGAAGGAGTAAGAGGCTTGCTGGAGAAAGAAGAAACGAAGATGGAGAATTATCAAGAATGAATACAAGAAATGATGGAGAAAATCAAATTCAACAACCAACTCAACGAGCAACAACGCAGAACAAAACTTTGGATTATGATAGAGTGAGCGTACATAATTGGCGATCAGATTCAAGAATGAATACAAGAAATGATGGAGAAAATCAAATTCAACAACCAACTCAACGAGAAACAACGCAGAATAGAACTTTGGATTATGATAGAGTGAGCATATATACTTAGCGATCATATTATCAAGAAACGAAGCTGGAGAATTATCAAAAATGAATACAAGAAATAATGGAGAAAATCAAATTCAACAACCAACTCAACGAGCAACAACGCAGAACAGAACTTTGGATTATGATAGAGTGAGCGTACATACTTGGCGATCAGATTCAGCGGAAGAAATGGAAGAGGAACAATAGTTAAGAAATGAAAGACAAGAGGAGAGAGATGAGGAAGCAGTTGGAGGAATAATTCATGGAGATGGAAGAACTGGAGTATTAGAGGCAATAGAGGCATTAAGACAAAGAATACACGAAGAAGGGAGATTAGAAGCGGAAGAACACGCAAATTTGACAAGGAAAAACCATGAATTGAGAATGGAAAACATGAGGTTACAAAATAGGAGATCAAGAAGTACAACAAGATCAAGTTCAAGATCAATCAGAAGTGAGGCAAGAAGGAGTTCACCTATGACAAACATTGAAGAAGAAAATCAGGATCCAAATGAAGGACGTCGCGAAAGAAGAGAAGTAATAGAAGATCGTTACATGCCACAAGGTGAAATTCACCAAAATGAGAAAAACAATAGAGGTCAGGAGAATGAGTAGCATCAGGAACGAAATAACCTAGATGGCAAAGAAAATCATGAAGAAGGGAGGAGAATATTACGTGGAAGAGAGATTCAAAGAAATCAGCAAATAATTGAAGGAGAAATTGAGAGACATTATGCTGAACAAGCACGTTTAGCTTGCGAAAGGGAGAGATTGAGAGGAGAGGTGGAAGAACAAGAATTCCAAGAGGAAATTCTCCAGAACAATCATGACAATCGAGAAAGGAGATGCGAACAAAACCGCAACAATGGTAATATCAATGAAGAATATGATAGGGTACAAAGAGGAGCTGAAAGGAAACAGAGAGAATTAATAAGGAATGAACAAAATCGCAGAAGAGAAAATGAGAGATATAATGGTGTGCGAATTCATGAAAGAAGTGAGAGAGAAGATCGCAGAGAAAGCCAAGAAGAAAAGGAAAGGGAAGAAAATCAGAATTAGAGGAATGCTAAATGAAAGGGAAGAAAATCAGAAAATGAAAGGGAAGAAAATCAGAAGATCGCACAGAACAGACAAGAACGCAGGAGAAGGGAAGCATAATTAAAGAGACAAATGGGATCAACTTCCGGGGTAGATGAGCAAATCTTAAGAGAGTTGGCAGAAATGAGAGGAATTCTAAATAACAGAAGAGAAAGAGACATGAGACAATTGGATGAAGCCATAGAGGAAGTTGCGAAAACTCTGTTCTCGCAAGAAGTACAATTAGGAGGAATTCCACCAAAATGCAGTTTGCCTGCGTTAACCAGCATCTTTGATGGAACAACCTGCGCAATTCAACACATTAAAGCTTATGCGAGATGTATGCTACAGTGGGAGAATCATGATGCTGTGTTGTGCAAGTATTTCACATCAAGTTTAACAGGAGAGGCGCTAAAGTGGTTCGAAGGTTTACCCAGGAATACTATAACATCTTTCAACCATTTGCAGACTACATTCTTAGTGGCGTACATAACTAACAATTCCTCGTGGCCAGGCATATAAGATGTATTTGGATTAAAACAGAGAATTGGTGAAAGTTTGAAACATTTAACCATAAGATGGAAGACAATGTGTAGCGAAATGGCTGGACGGGTGGATGAGAGATATCTCATCTTATCATTCATTAATGCAATGTTCACAACCAATCTATTGTATATTCAAATTTTCAGAATCAAGAATACAATTACAATGATAAAGCTACGAGAAATGCAGGAGGAGTACATTGCTCTTGAAGAAAAGCAGAATGAAGTAGAATCTTATCCAGTTGTGAACACAAGTTCAAATACAGCGAGTGCAAGCTTATTGCCTAAATTGATAAACACAGTGGCGAGCACCTCGCAAGTACCACAAGAAAATAAGAATGATAATCAATAGAAGATGGTAGCTATGGGAAGTAGAGATCAAGAAGAATTCGAAAGGGAGAGAAAATTTTATAGTCGAGGTGGAAACAATAAAGTTCAAAGACTTAATCATCCACAAGAAACCTATTGGGGACAAAGACAAAATTACCATAGAGGATCAGAAAGTCAAAAGATGATATGGGAAGAGATCAAGATGCCACCACTGAATGCTAGTGTGGAGAAAATTTGGGAAGCTATAATTTTAATGGAGAATATTCTGACGCCCTAGAACATGGTAAAATAGCCACTTTCAAGTAACCGAAGTCAAGAATTTTTCTCTTACCATCATTTTCATGGACATTCAACAAATAACTGTAGAAATATTAAAAGGTTCATTCTCAAGATGATAGATCAAGGAATATTAAATCATTTTTTAATAGGACATCCTCAATCTCAGCCCTTACCGCCACCGCCAGAAATTCGCAGGGTAAATGTAACAAAAGGAGGAGAAACATTTGTCATAGAAGTTGAAGCAAAGGTGAAGAATATGTTTTGTAACTCTATTGTACATTCGTACAAAACAATTGAAGATTTTCATGATAATGTTCTAAGAAGAGTTTTCACAAGGGATGCTGACGAAAGAGAGATAATGAACATTGCGAAAATCTCGCCGTTAAAAGAATGGAAAAAGCAGACTATCTCTTTCACCGCAGAAGAAGAACCAGAGTCTGGCGAAATGCATGATAACCCATTAGTGGTGAAGCTGGAAATAAACCCAAAACAAAAAGAAGATGAAGATGAAGAAGAGGATGATGAGGCTGAAGATACATGGGAAATTAATAGAGTCTTAATTGACACATGAAGTTCTGTGGATATCTTATTCTATCATACTTATAAGACTATGGGAGGCAGAGATGAGGATCTAATACCTTCAACCTACAAAAAATATGGTTTTAATGGTACTTCCAATAAGCCTAAGGGAGAGATCACAATGATAATTCCATTAAAGGGGATATCTTCCAAAATTCTATTTTGTATTGTCGATGTAGAGTCACCCTACACCGCTCTAATTGGCCGACCTTGGCTACATGGGATTTTAGGGGTGGCATCGACTTTCCACCAGTGCATTAAATTTCCACATCCTAGTGGCATTGGAGTAATAAAGGGAGATTGGATTGAGGGAAGGAAATGCAATGAGATTGATTTGGAACTTGCGAAGAAAGAGCTGTCAAGAAGGAAAGTTGGAAATATAACATCAAAGAAAGACAACGAAGTGAGAGATTGATGGTTGATTCAGTAGAACTGAGAGAATAAAAGTTGCTGCAAAGTTAACGCCAGCTGAAAATAACAAATGATGAAAATGTCGCAGAAGAAAATACTATAGCGAAAAGCAACAAAAGAACAGAGGTAGAAAACAGCAAAGGTAAATAATTCAAACTGTAAAGTGAAAGAAATATTGAGAAGAAGGGAAAAGATGTATAATTGATTTGTTGCAAGAATTTCAAAAATTTCAAAAATATATTTTGTTTAATGATAAAATGAGATTGAGAAATTACAAAAAAAACTGAAATGCAAAAGAATAATCTTGCAAATATGCGAAAATTTCGCAAGAAATGATCATTTAAGATCCAGAATGGGACGAACCTTTATGCTGTACACCCTAGTTCGCGAATAAAATTTCGCAAGAGGCAAATGTAAGATCTAAAGTACGTCATAGAAGGGGGTATCTGTAACATGACTCAGCGATAAGGTTACACCGCTGCTGGAACCTGAGTCATGAATATTTGGGGGTCAATGAAAGCCCATCCAGGAGAGACACATTGGATTCTCAACTTGAGCATATGACTTGAATTGGGCGACTAAGGTAATAAGATCTCTCCTAAAGAGTGCAGAGTATGACCAAGGCTTCGAGGTACACGGTTGAGCCAAGAGTGCCCAGGGCGTATGAAACTACCCTAGCCATTCTTGGTGAGTCTTGGCTATGATGCTCTCGTCCCGAAGAAAACCCCACTTAGGGTGCAGTCTCGTAACCATAATCCATATAGGCAAAAGGGATAAGAGGCTGCGAAAACAACTAGTTGTTGTTAAGACTGGATGGGAGGACATAGTCTTGTATGGTCGATGTATGTCTCCTTGAAAGGGAAACCAGGGGGAAGATAAGGGCGACACCCTCCATTAGGGAGATGATAAGTGTCTTAAGACGCAAATGTCATGAGACTATATTTTCGCAAGAATATTTAGACTTGTCATATTTGTGCAACATTTCTGAAGAGGCAATAATACAAAATAAAAGATAAGACGATATTAATGAGTCATTGCATGCAAGTGTAAAGATTTCATGCGATTTCTTCGAAAGACGGCAATGTTATGGGGCTTTAATTTCGCAAGAAAATTTAGACCTGTCATATTGTCGCAGCAAAAATACAAAAAGAATAAAAAGTTAAGGAAAGATCAATGGGTTTCCACATGAAAGTGTAGAAACGTCCTGCGATTATGTCGCAATGCAAAAGATGGCAAAATAATACCTTTACTTAGGAAGGCAAAATAACACCACATCAGAATACAAGAAATTTAATATCAATGTAATTTAAAGTTTATACTTGCGAGATTATACAGGGGCAATTGCGATTTTGTCGCAAACTACTTTACCAAACAAAGGTAATATGCTTAATCACTCATCTGAATACAAATAACAGAGGCAAGTATGGGAATGCATAAGATAAGTTAGATGTTATTTGCTTCCATATGATAGATTTACACAACTGTATTTTGATTAATCATATTGCAAGAAAGAAAATTTTACTAACACATGCAAGGTGAAATAAAAAAGAACTTATATTAAAGATTGGAGAAATTCACAGTGATTGATTACAAGAGTAAAAGACCAAAGAATGAATGTACAAGTTTACAAGGGAACAAGCAAGGAATCAAAATCTATTTCCAGCTTGATTCATCATTATCTCCACCAGATTCTTCACTGGAGCTTTTTTGCTTATCTTCATCAGATTCATCATTTCCATCTTCTTCAGATTCTTCTTCTTCATCAGCTTCACTATCAGAAATGACTAAGTTAGGAACATTCTCCGGGATGTTGTCTAAAAGACAAGGATATTTTGAGTAAGGAATCTTGTTGTCATCACAGATCGCTTTGATGGTATTATTGCGATAATAAATTGCGTCATTCCCAAAATTCGTAATAGTAATCTTCATTTGAGCCTTCAGTTTTGAAAACTTCTCATTGCGAGAAGAAAGATCCGTTGCGAGCTTCGCCTTGTCATTCTATAACTCTTCAAGTCTGTTGTGATATCTCTCTTCAGCTTCTGCGAAAATACAGCAATGAATCAATAATTTGAGGGAAGTTTATGAAAAACAAACAAATAAGAAAGGAAGTAAAAAAGAAGCCGACACATTTAGGGGCGACTCAGTCGCAATTAGGGGCGACACTAAAAGACAAAAAAGGTCACCCAAACGTAAAATTGAGCTACCCCTTATCCGCGATTTTTCAAAATGGCAACTATGCCGTTATATAATCGGTAGCCAAAACCACAATCGGTAGGTTACAAACAATCGGTAGTTTAAAATGAATCATTAGCTAACGATTAAGGTATGGATATTTCGGCTAATGTTCCCTTTTATAATCGGAAGGTTAACTGGTTACATTACCTTCCGATTATAGGTTGCTCCAAAATGAGTTTTTTTTCTAAAATCCATTTTCTCCAAAATTTTGAAATCTTCCATAATCGGTAAGATATTTGGCTACCGATTATAAGTAGCCCCACATCGGACCTTTGCCAAATTTCCACTTGGCTCAGGGTGCAGAGCCACCCCTAACCATTTGGTTCGTGTTTGAGATGTAGCCATAATCGGAAGTTTAAATGGTTACATTACCGTCCGATTATAATAATTGGAAGGTTAACTGGTTACATTACCTTCCGATTATAGGTTGCTCCAAAATAAGTTTTTTTTCTAAAATCCATTTTCTCCAAAATTTTGAAATCTTCCATAATCGGTAGGATATTTGGCTACCGAATATAAGTAGCCCCACATCGGACCTTTGCCAAATTTCCACATGTCTCATGGTGCAGAGCCTACCCTAACCATTTGGTTCATGTTTGAGACTTAGCCATAATCGGAAATTTAAATGGTTACATTACCTTCCGATTATAATAATCGGAAGGTTAACTGGTTACATTACCTTCCGATTATATGTTGCCCCAAAATGATTTTTTTTTATAAAATCCAATTTCTCCAAAATTTTGAAATCATCTATAATCGGTAGGATATTTGGCTACCGATTATACGTAGCCCCACATCGGACCTTTGCCAAATTTCCACTTGGGTCAGGGTACAGAGCCACCCCTAACCATTTGGTTCGTGTTTGAGACGTAGCAATAATCGAAAGTTTAACTGGTTATATTACCTTCCGATTATAATAATCGGAAGGTTAACTGGTTACATTACCTTCCGATTATAGGTTGCCGCAAAATGAGTTTTTTTTTCTAAAATCCATTTTCTCCAAAATTTTGAAATCTTCTATAATCGGTAGGATATTTGGCTACCGATTATAAGTAGCCCCACATCGGACCTTTGCAAAATTTCCACCTGGCTCAGGGTGCAGAGCCACCCCTAACCATTTGGTTCGTGTTTGAGACGTATCCATAATCGGAAGTTTAACTGGTTACATTACCTTCCGATTATAGGTTGCCCCAAAATGAGTTTTTTTCTAAAATCCATTTTCTTCAAAATTTTGAAATCTTCTATAATCGGTAGGATATTTGGCTGCCGATTATAAGTAGACCCACATCGGACCTTTGCCAAATTTCCACTTGGCTCAGGGTGCAAAGCCACCCCTAACCATTTGGTTCGTGATTGAGACGTAGCCATAATCGGAAGTTTAACTGGTTACATTACCTTCCGATTATAATAATCGGAAGGTTAACTGGTTACATTACCTTCCGATTATAATAATCGGAAGTTTAACTGGTTACATTACCTTCCGATTATAGGTTGCCCCAAAATGAGTTTTTTTATAAAATCCTTTTTCTCCAAAATTTTGAAATCTTCTATAATCGGTAAGATATTTGGCTACCGATTATAAGTAGCTCCACATCGGACCTTTGCCAAATTTCCACTTGGCTCAGGGTGCAGAGCCACCCCTAACCATTTGGTTCGTATTTGAGACGTAGCCATAATCGGAAGTTTAAATGGTTACATTACCTTCCGATTATAATAATCGGAAGGTTAACTAGTTACATTACCTTCCGATTATAGGTTGCTCCAAAATGAGTTTTTTTCTAAAATCCATTTTCTCCAAAATTTTGAAATCTTACATAATCGGTAGGATATTTGGCTACCGATTATAAGTAGCTCCACATCGGACCTTTGCCAAATTTCCACTTAGCTTAGGGTGCAGAGCCACCCCTAACCATTTGGTTCGTGTTTGAGATGTAGCCATAATCGGAAGTTTAAATGGTTACATTACCTTCCGATTATAATAATCAGAAGGTTAACTGGTTACATTACCTTTCGATTATAGGTTGCTCCAAAATGAGTTTTTTTCTAAAATCCATTTTCTCCAAAATTTTGAAATCTTCCATAATCGGTAGGATATTTGGCTACCGATTATAAGTAGCCCCACATCGGACCTTTGCCAAATTTCCACTTGGTTCATGGTGCAGAGCCACCCCTAACCATTTGGTTCGTGTTTGAGACGTAGCCATAATAGGAAGGTTAACTGGTTACATTACCTTCCGATTATAGGTTGCCCCAAAATGAGTTTTTTTCTAAAATCCATTTTCTCCAAAATTTTGAAATCTTCCATAATCGGTAGGATATTTGGCTACCGATTATAAGTAGCCCCACATATGACCTTTGCCAAATTTCCACTTGACTCATGGTGCAGGGACACCCCTAACCATTTGGTTCGTGTTTGAGACGTAGCCATAATAGGAAGGTTAACTGGTTACATTACCTTCCGATTATAGGTTGCCCCAAAATGAGTTTTTTTTCTAAAATCCAATTTCTCCAAAATTTTGAAATCTTCCATAATGGGTAGGATATTTGGCTACCGATTATAAGTAGCCCCACATCGGACCTTTGCCAAATTTCCACTTGGCTCAGGGTACAGAGCCACCCCTAACCATTTGGTTCGTGTTTGAGACGTAGCCATAATCGGAAGTTTAAATGGTTACATTACCTTCCGATTATAGGTTGCCCCAAAATGAGTTTTTTTCTAAAATCCATTTTCTCCAAAATTTTGAAATCTTCCATAATCGGTAGGATATTTGGCTACCGATTATAAGTAGCCCCACATCGGACCTTTGCCAAATTTCCACTTGAGTCATGGTGCAGAGCCACCCCTAACCATTTGGTTCGTGTTTGAGACGTAGCCATAATAGGAAGTTTAAATGGTTACATTACCTTCCGATTATAATAATCGGAAGGTTAACTGGTTACATTACCTTCCGATTATAGGTTGCCCCAAAATGAGTTTTTTTCTAAAATCCAATTTCTCAAATTTTTTGAAATCTTCTATAATCGGTAGGATATTTGGCTACCGATTATACGTAGCCCCACATCGGACCTTTGCCAAATTTCCACTTGGCTCAGGGTACAGATCCACCCTAACCATTTGGTTCGTGTTTGAGACGTAGCCATAATCGAAAGTTTAACTGGTTATATTACCTTCCGATTATAATAATCGGAAGGTTAACTGGTTACATTACCTTCCGATTATAGGTTGCCCCAAAATAAGTTTTTTTTCTAAAATCCATTTTCTCCAAAATTTTGAAATCTTCTATAATCGGTAGGATATTTGGCTACCGATTATAAGTAGCCCCACATCGGACCTTTGCCAATTTTCCACCTGGCTCAGGGTGCAGAGCCACCCCTAACCATTTGGTTCGTGTTTGAGACGTATCCATAATCGGAATTTTAACTGGTTACATTACCTTCCGATTATAGGTTGCCCCAAAATGAGTTTTTTTCTAAAATCCATTTTCTTCAAAATTTTGAAATCTTCTATAATCGGTAGGATATTTGGCTACCGATTATAAGTAGCCCCACATCGGACCTTTGCCAAATTTCCACTTGGCTCAGGGTGCAGAGCCACTCCTAACCATTTGGTTCGTGTTTGAGACGTAGCCATAATCGGAAGTTTAACTGGTTACATTACCTTCCGATTATAATAATCGGAAGGTTAAATGGTTACATTACCTTCCGATTATAATAATCGGAAGTTTAACTGGTTACATTACCTTCCGATTATAGGTTGCCCCAAAATGAGTTTTTTTCTAAAATCCATTTTCTCCAAAATTTTGAAATCTTCTATAATCGGTAAGATATTTGGTTACCGATTATAAGTAGCTCAACATCGGACCTTTGCCAAATTTCCACTTGGCTCAGGGTGCAGAGCCACCCCTAACCATTTGGTTCGTGTTTGAGACGTAGCCATAATCGGAAGTTTAAATGGTTACATTACCTTCCGATTATAATAATCGGAAGGTTAACTGGTTACATTACCTTCCGATTATAGGTTGCTCCAAAATGAGTTTTTTTCTAAAATCCATTTTCTCCAAAATTTTGAAATCTTCCATAATCGGTAGGATATTTGGCTACCGATTATAAGTAGCCCCACATCGGACCTTTGCCAAATTTCCACTTGGCTCAAGGTGCAGAGCCACCCCTAACAATTTGGTTCATGTTTGAGACGTAGCCATAATCGGAAGTTTAAATGGTTACATTACCTTCCGATTATAATAATCGGAAGGTTAACTGGTTACATTACCTTCCGATTATAGGTTTCCCCAAAATGAGTTTTTTTATAAAATCCAATTTCTCCAAAATTTTGAAATCTTCTATAATCGGTAGGATATTTGGCTACCGATTATACGTATCCCCACATCGGACCTTTGCCAAATTTCCACTTGGCTCAGGGTGAAGAGCCACCCCTAACCATTTGGTTCGTGTTTGATACGTATCCATAATCGGAAGTTTAACTGGTTACATTACCTTTCGATTATAATAATCGGAAGTTTAACTGGTTACATTACCTTCCGATTATAGGTTGCCCCAAAATGAGTTTTTTTCTAAAATCCATTTTCTCCAAAATTTTGAAATCTTCTATAATCGGTAAGATATTTGGCTACCGATTATAAGTAGCTCCACATCGGACCATTGCCAAATTTCCATTTGGCTCTGGGTGCAGAGCCACCCGTAACCATTTGGTTCGTGTTTGAGACGTAGCCATAATCAGAAGTTTAACTGGTTACATTACATTCCGATTATAATAATCGGAAGGTTAACTGGTTACATTACCTTCCGATTATATATTGCCCCAAAATGAGTTTTTTCTAAAATCCTTTTAAATCGGTAGGCAAAGGTGTTACAAAGTTTCCGATTAGGTTTTAACAATCGGGCACAAAATACCTCCCGATTATGAAGGGGCTTATAAGTATTTTCAACCTATTTTGTCTTTTATTGTCGCCCCTAATTGCGATTGAGTCGCCCCTAAAAGTGCTAGGAAAAAGAAGAGTAGAGAAAGAATGAAAAGAGTATATATAAAGAGAAGAATACTCGAAAATATAAACACATTTAATGCAAAGATTAGACCTGAACAGTTGAGATACATCGTTTGAAAAAGACGTGTCCGAAGCTGGATGGAAGAAGGGATACGTGTAGTGAATTTGGCGAAGAATGCAAAATCGTGTCAGTACGGAGAATATGAAAATATGAACAGTTGGGAATTTATAAAAAATAAATTCTCATGAAATTCTCCCCTTCGCAGAGAAGACACGAGAAGAGGCAAGATTTAGGATCCGGATACCACAAGAAGGATATATTTGCGAAGTTTGATTAACAACACATGGCGAGCGTCGCAGAATGATTTGAAGAATGACGTAACAGATGACGATGGCAGAAACATGAGAAATGTGTGATGATTCTGCGATAATTAGAGTGTTTGCGAAGATATGACAATATAACTCTTGCGAAAATATCGCAAGTCAGGTCCTAAAATAAAGGACAGATTAGCTGTCATCCTCTATGTAATTTCCTATATATAAAGAGTTGAACAAAAGTAGGGAAGGGGAGATCTTTTTCGAGTATTGAGCAAGTCATTTAGGAGAGAGAAAGTCCAGAGCAATTGTTAATTTTTTTAGTTTCATTCCTTTCCATTCTTGTAAAATTGTGAGATTCAATAATAAAGATTGTGATTCATTATATAAAAAATGACTTGATTGTATGAATTCTTGTGAGGGGTGTAGTGTAGGATTTCCTGCTACTACATTTGGTTTATACATTTTCTTCCAAGATTGTTAGCAAATTGTTTTTCTCTATGTAGTAGCTCCCGAAAGAAAATCTCTCATGATCATTTTTTTCTCCACTAACACAGGCATGCATGTGAATGAGAGATAGGAATTATATAGCAAGGCTAACTAGAAAACTGTTGACGAGCATAGTATTTCTTGATTTGGAGTGAAATCTTCTCTTCCATTTAGTAAAAAAAGTGCAATCCTGTACTGAAGTCGGTCTAATTATTTATCCCAAAGGCATGCATGCCCGAATTTTTTAGCGGCAGTTTTTCAATCTTGCAATATAAAATTTTGGCAAAGCCTTGGATTTTATGAACAACACTAGTGTTAATTGCTCTATCTTTTTCTCCAAATTGACCTAAGTCCCCTGATGCCTCATATACTTGAAGCACCAGGCTATTTATCCACATCCTTTTCTTTTACGTCTAGAAAAATTATTTTTTTACCTGCAAATTGCAAATAAGACACTCTAATACCAGAGTTAACATGAAACTACCCAAAAACCTTTTGCAGGCTTTCAACTATTTTAGAAATTTTGTTAACACCTTTTGCTACCAATATGAAAATAAAGGGGAATAAAGAACCCCATGTCTGATTCCCTTAAAATGCTTGAACTGAAAATTATGCAGAATGCCCACACCAGCAGATTCAGACAACTGACATTATCAAAAGCCTTTTTCTTTATATAATGTACAAAGTACCCCTGTAATTTCATCCTTTAACCTAGAATCGACAGCTCCACTGCTATAAGAATTTCATCTTGTATTTGTTCTCCCTTCACAAAGGCACCATGATGCCCATAAATAAGTTTAGGAAGTATCACATTTATTTTGTTAGCCAAAGTTTTTGAAATTATCTTATAAATTCCGTACACAAAACTTATTGGTCTGAATTGGTTGATTTGAAACTTCTTTTTAGGAATCAGACTAATAAATGAACAATCTAATCTCCAATTAACTTTCTTCTTTTTATAAAATTTATTTATGACATCCATAATATCTTCTAGCACTGGAAATGCTACTTTGAATAATTTCATTGAGTAACCGTCGGCCCTGGTGACTTATTGTTTCCACAATGCTTTATAGTTACTCATACCTATTATTGATATGAATCCAGGTGTTTGATAATATGGTGTGCACCATGAATCCAGATATTACATTATCTATTGACATGCAGAATCATCCTTGTGCAAGAAAAGTGGATTTGGATTCAAATTTAGATGACGATGAAGTTGATTATGCATCTCTTGTGAATTGTGTTATGCGACATACTCGGTGTGGATATTATTGTTTGTGGATAAGCAAGACAACGAGAAAACAAATGTGTAAGTTTAAGTTTCCATTCGAGATTCTACTAGAATCTAAGCTTGTCGAGGAGTCATAGAATAGTAATATGTACCGATTTGTTAGCAAAAGAAATAATCCGTTTGTCAATTCTCATAACCGAGAAGTTTTGAAAACCTGGAGGGCAAACATCGATTGGTCAGCAGTAACAACAATAGAATCTGTTACTCAATACGTCGGCAAGTATGCAGCAAAATCTGAACCTGCTTTTAAGAATTTTAATGATACTTTACGTGGAATTATTAATGACCCTAGGAGACCTTGTCGCGATTCCACATCTGCAATAAAATGTTTGCTCATCAAAAATGCATCGGAGAGAGATATATCTTCCCAAGAAGTATGTCACCTTCTGATGGGTTGGCATTTGCAAGAATCCTCAAGAAGAACTGTTGTTTTGAATCTGAATGAGGCTAGATTATTCTCTTCACAACTTATATGGAGACGAGATGGTGATGATGGAGAACCACATGGTACTACCATAAGTCTCTTTAGTCGATATTTGGGTAGATCAAATGCGCTTAAGAATGAGTAGTTAATTAAAATGGCAAAAAAATATTATTTTGCTCGTAGAAAGTGGTGCAAGTTTCGTGATGAGGCTATTATTAGGGTTTTACCAGAATTGGTAGGGAATATCATGCCAAATACTGATGAGTAGGAGTCTCACTATAGACAACAAATATTGTTACATAGTTGTTACAAAAGTGTTGTAGAAGCAAAAAAAAAAAAGGTTTTCACACGTGGTCGGAATGTTATGTTGAACTTAGCCGCACTACTAAAAATCAAATTGCAGATGTTGTCATGTTGATGGATGATTTTGAAGACGAAAGTGATCCAGAAAAGGAACCACTGGAGGACTGGATGGTGTTGGCAGCAATGGCACACAATTTTGGGCCATCATTGGATACTGATCTCGGCTTCTGATCTTTTGATCTTAGACGTAATTGGTCAGAAGGATTGAAAGATTACCCTTCCATACATGATGATATTAGATTAACCCACATGCTGGGAAAAGAAGTACAATAGGAACATTCGACTCCTGGTCTAGATATTGCTCCTATTGTTTTGTCAAATCAGTAACAGATGGCACATGACATGGTTCTATACTCCGTGAGAACGTCTTCAACTATTCGTTTGATTATCTGCGGAGGAGCATGCACAGGAAAATTAACTCTTATCCACGCCGTTATTTGTTCAACAAGGGAAATATTCATAAATGATAAATCTATGAGGGTTATGGCTCCCACCGGCATGGCGGATTTCAACATTGGTGGTGCAACCATTCACCATAAGATTTCCATAACAGCGGATAGAAAGAATTCATACAAGAAGTTGGAGACAGAAGTCACAGAACGATGTGGACGTATGCAGGTATGTCATATAAACAAATATTTTTCCTTTAAGATTTTAAGAATTTTGAATATTTTATAACATGACACTGTTTTAGAATATTATTCAATGCTTCTGAGATGTTTAATGACTTATCATTAGCATTGTACATATCATTATGCAGATGAATATAAATAGGTAGGTTTGTCCTAAATAGAATTCTATTTCAGGGAATTTAAAGTTTTTGGTATTTATTGGTTTTTGTTGTTGACGAATGCAGAAGGATTTTAAATATACAAATTTGATCATTATTGATGAATACAACATGATTGGGAGAAAGATGCTTGCAAATATTGATCTTTGATTGAGGGGCATCTTTTCTAGCAGTGAGCCTTTCGGAAATATTTCCATTGTGCTTGTTGGCGACATACGAAAACTACCACCAGTTTTTGACACTCCCTTATATGCTCAAGGCGGGCGAGATTTACAACTAACATGCTCTCTCTTACTATGTGTTTGAGCAATGTGTCCGACTTGATACAGTATTCCGACAATCTGGAGTTGAAGAATCACTTTTTAGAGATGCGTTATTAAGACTAAGTGATGGTAGGTCTACTCTTCATGAATGGCATCTGTTTAACACAAGAGATTACACGATGTTGACAATCGAAGAGAAGAACAATTTCAAGCATGTTCTTAATCTGTTTCCCACCAAGTATGATGCCGCTAGCCACAACGTTCAGTGCCTTAAAGAACTTGGGTTACGATGTTGCACGTATTCCTTCGGTGAACAATTGTGAAACAGTCAAGAGTGCAGATTATGATGAAGCTAAAGGGTTGCAAGAAGTTGTGTTGTTATCAAAGGGAGCAAGGGTGATGTTGCGTAAAAATCTATCAACACAATATGGTTTGGTTAATGGCTCGATGGGGATTGTTGTGGATGTTCTGTATTTGAACGGAAAGAAACCACCCTTAGATATGCCCGTAGATGTTATGGTCGAATTCGACAAGTACACCAGTACACAAGTATACGACGGATTGAATATGATTCCAATCACACCAAACACAACAAGTTGGATATCATCTTCGGGGGTAACATGCCAGCGGATTCAGTTCCTCACTACATCATTTTAAGGTATTAGCAACATACAATAGCTGTTGCTAAACGGGGTCGCAACGGGACTTCGCTGTTGCTAAACACGGTGTCGCAATTTTTAGCAACGACATAAGCTCTGTTGCTAATCTCGGTCAGCAACGGCATTTCGCAACGGAGTCTGCCGTTGCTAAAAAAATTATTCGCAACAAAGGCTGTTCGTTGCGAAATTTTTTAGCAACAGAAAAAAAGAGAGGCTTAGAACCAAGCCACGGCTTGATTTTAAGCCACGACTTGATTCTAAGACACGACTTGATTACTAACCCACGACTTGATTTCTAAGCCACGACTTGATTACTAAGCTATGAACAACATAACATACAAACCATTTCTAAAATCAGACAAACTGAGAATCCATTAACAGTTTGAAAAATTACACAATCAAATGAACTTAGAATCCAAGTTATTGAAAAGTTACACAATTTATAAACAATATACCAACACAAATAACTTGAAAGCAGATCCATTCCGCTTTCTTCCTTCTCCCATCACAAGACCTTCTAACTAGATAAAGACATCATTATAAAATTGACCGAGGACCTTTTGCGAGAACTTGAGACTATGTTGTCAAGGTTAATGCCTTCAAGTTCTTTTGTCCTTTCTTTTTTCTTTCTCACGGCCTTGATTTATGAGATGAAAAATACAATGTCAGTTCCGCAGCATATGACACCATCCAAAAACACAAAAAAAAATGCAGAATGACAGTTAAAGGAACACATAAAAATCTCTAAGAACTTTTATCTCGACACAAACTGAATAACAAACCAGATCTAAGACTCACTGAAACCAGAAGCTATCATGATTGAAAAATACACATTTGGACTCATAATTGTTTAGAATTGACAAGAGTGAAAATTTAGTGCGAGAAGATAATTTTCTCTTATCAATTATCATGTGTTTTGCTTACAGCTTCTTCAATTGTCTAACAAACAAATGGCAGTTGACCGAAAGTTTGATGCCATTAGGACATATTCGTTATTCACGAGAGAGACTCAATAGAGGACTATAGGAGAATAGAAACAACAAGAAGATTAATAAAAAAAGGTAAATGCCCTAAATATAGTAAGTCTACTTATCTCATCTAGATAGTTCTTCCCTTTTTTTGTCTTTTTCTTTCAAGCATATTCCATTTCTATTTGCTTATATTTTCATTCAGGTAAAAAAAAATGGTTCTTAATGAAAGCTATAGTGGATTACTGAGTCTTAAAATAAATTGGTCAATTGTTCTATCATCTAGCTATAAATAATTGTGGGTCTAAAATGGATCAAATACCCTAATACAAGTCGATAAAAAAGTTAATAAGAAACCTCATTCCTTCCGAGGTTGATAAATGTATAGGCTTAAGCTATAATTACCAGCTAAAGATGTTCAACCAAGAGGTGGTGCCAGATTACTTCAACAACATATTCATATATCTAAAAACACAAGTAGATCAAGTCGTACCATATTTTTTCTTGTGTTGGTAAAAATGAAATATCAACCATATAATGCACAACCAACTGGCTGGAGCTTCCTACCAAACATTACAAGTTGTTTCCTACATAATAACTCACCTTTCTCAGAGGGGTTTGCAGATAATCCTTCCTTATCAAGCATATCCTATAACTCCTTTACAAGATAGGCCTCGCATTTTCTCTCAAGCGCCTGTTTGTATCTCTTGTAAACATTGGGGGAAATACTGAAATAGATGTACAATGTACAAAGCTTAATCCTTATATCAAAACAATCATCTGTAACAAATTCATAGAGGTAAATGTTAAGGTTTTCATAATATCATTTACCTCATTCCACGTGATTTGATTACTGATTTCAGGTGTTCAACGCGCTTAGCATGCACGACTGTTGGAACATCCTTTTTCTTCTGTGTTTCAAACATATCATCCAGATTCAGAATGCCACATTACTTAAAGTTAAGAAACATAGAGTTATGATATACAAACAATGAAAGGAATACCTTAACATGCTCTCCTTATGGAGACGAAGAATTAGTATTAAGTTACTACCCGAAAACCCTACTTCTGAGTCCTGATAGTTCAACTTAAGAGGATTAATAAGACTACATATAATAATTGTAACTAAGTACATAAAATGGTTATAATCAGCTTAACAAATTTTCAGAAAAGCTTCGTAAAGATGCATTACCTTTAGTAACTCCCATGTTTTATGAGAAGAGTTTCTAAAATTACTTTGTGCTCTATAGGTGACAAACAAGAACATCAAACACAGATAAGTATAGAAAAATACAACATGATGCAGTTGAACTCTATGATGAAGTTAAACCCTTCTTTGCGAAGTTGTAGATGTTATCCAACACCTAAAACACCAAAAACACAACCATCAGTTAGGTCTATAGATCAAAATGGAATTATAAGTTGTCACTCATAATTAAACTTAGGGATTTTGTTTGTTACATCAGGAAAGAGATCTTCAACCAACTTTTGCAGCAGCAAGAGCTCTCATTTAGTACTGCATGAAAATTAAGGATAAGGTTATGCCCATTTTTTATACCACTAGAATGTCACAACAAAAGGCTCAAGTGTATATATGCTACACATATCTGAATAAGATCATGCAATATCGGCTTGGCCTCATCATCAAAATTATGTCTACCTTTCTCTACATATAGCACCACTGAGTCATTGACCTTCACAAACCAACAAAACCAACAAAGACATGGAACAAATGTGTAGAAACTAACACAATACTGGGAAAAATGTGTCAATAGGTAATTTAGATCACGAAAGAAATAAAAAAGGCACATATCATACTTGCAAAATATAATTTCTACCTGTCCCAATGAACAAGTCCCAACTCTGATTTGGAGGACGGGTATGAAGGATTTGATTCACTAACTGCAAGCGCAATAGGAAAATTCAGGAGGTAAATACTTCATAATTGTATGCCTTTTAGAAATACAAGAAATCAAAATCATAAAAGAAACCCTAAATTAAATCTCACAGATCAATCAACATCAACATATCAAATAAAACAAAAATCAATCCAAAAACCAACAAACCTAGATGATTACAGATCTAACTTCTCTTTATTTCCATTGATTAATTTTCATCTTCATCATATCTCTACATCTTTATTCTACACATAATCAACAATAAAAAAATCAAATCAATAAAAACTGAAATCGAATCTAAATGATTCGGAAAACTAAATCACTGAAATTTTAGATAAGGGTTTCTTCAAGATGAAAGATAAACCCCCTAAAATTCCCATTTGATAAACCCCTAAATTCAAATTACCACCAACATCAATTAAAACAGAAAAAAAACTAGGGTTTCCCTTACCAACAACATACAAGAGAAGAGACATAATCTGACTATTGTTGATGATCCTCATCGATGGTTCTTCATCGATTCAGAACAAAATGATATTGTTGATGGATTTTGTTGGTGAATCTTCATTTATAGTTAGTGTTGATGAAGAGAATAGAGGAAAGCTTATTTTATTTGAAGGATTTCGTTGATGAATTTCTTTTTTTTTTAACGAAGCAGAGACGTAGTAGAAGAAGTAGCAGCGGCGGACTGAGAGAGGGAGAAGACCATATAGAGAGAGGGTTACTACTAGAATCTAGGGTTTTAAAGGATCCCACACACGTATCTAACACACTTCAAGTCAAGTCAACATGTCAAACTAAGGTGTTACCAGCACACCGCCTAACCACACGCGTAAACACCCAGCAGTTGCTATTCGCAACTAACATTTTGCGGTTGCAAAATTAGAAACAACAATCTGCCGTTGCGAAATATTAGCAACAGAAATTAGCAACAGAATATTAGCAACGGCTCTAGTGCTGTTGCTAATCTGAGTTGCTAATCCCTTAAAATGGTGTAGTGCCTGCTCATTTTATTTTGGGTAATCACGGTGCATAGAGTCAGGGATTAACACTTGATCGGGCAGTGGTCGATATGGGATCGAGAGAAAGTCTCGGTTTGATATTTGTTGCATTATCACGGACAAGAAGAATTTCGGACCTTGTATTTTGTCCCATGTTCAGTTTCGAGAGACTAGCAAAAATCAGTGACTGTTTAGGGCTTCCAAAAAGACACCAAGAAGAGGAGTGATTGCAACAACTGTCAGATCTGACACTATAGTGTCTGTTTTGTGTTCTTCATTTTTGAATATGTATTTTGAGTTTTCTTATTATTCTTTTTTTTTTGGATCATTTGTGTTGTTTTTAGTCTTATGGTTTTTTCTCTGCGGTTGACCCACCACTGCTGCAGCAGTAATCTAGTAGAAATTTTGTTAACACCTTTTACCACCAATATGAAAATAGAGGGGAATAAATAGCCCCCATGTATGATTCCCTTAAAATGCTTGAACTGAAAATTATGCAGAATGCCCACACCACCAGATTCAGACAATTGACATTATCAAAAGTCTTTTTCTCTATCTAATATATAAAGCACCCTTGTAATTTCATCCTTCAACCTAGCATCGACATCTCCACTGCTATACGAATTTCATCTTGTATTTTTTTGCCATTCACAAAGGCACCATGATGCCCATAAATAAGTTTAGGAAGTATCACATTTATTCTGTTAGCCAGATTTTTTGAAATTATCTTATATATTCCGTACACAAAACTGATTGGTTTGAATTGGTTGATTTGAAACTTCTTTATAGGAATCAGACTAATAAATGAACAATCTAATCTCCAATTAACTTTCTTCTTTTTCTAAAATTTATTTATAACATCCATAATATATGATCCATCACTAGAAATGCTACTTTAAAAAATTTCATTAGCTAACCGTCGGGCCCTGGTGACTTATTGTTTTCACAATGCTTTATATAGTTGTTCATACATATTATTCTTTTATTTGTCTTTCTAGACATTGTTGTTCCTCTATATAAATGTTTGGGAAAACTTGATTATCTAACTATAACCTCCATGGAAGTTTCTGAATAGATTAAACAAATAACCAATGAACTCCTTCTTGATTATATCTTATTTATTGAAGTTATCCTCTCCATTAATCACTAGCGTATAAATTTTGTTTCTTATTTTTATACTGATATTAGCTAGTTGAGGAACAAATCTAGTGTTATATTATCGTTTCTTGAAATGTTTTGTTTTAGCTCTTGTAAGCCATTTTCTATAGTGGGAGGATCCGTGGAGACTCTTAGATGGAGAATATCATACATGATTTGTGTCATTTTCAACGGAAAACCCAAACGACAATGAATTTGAATGTTGAATATACCTCTTCTTTGCATTCTAGAAACTCTTCATCCTATATAATTATCATTTCGTTATTCAACCCTTCTGAAGATTCCATGCCCCAATTATTTATATTGTTTCCCTAAATGTAATTGGAAAATCCATTAGTCACCTTCATCATTTTTGTCTCTTGAAAGACCATTGAAATTAGTTTGAGTATTCTAATAAGTTCATTCAAATTTTCCATCTTATCTAAAAAAGAAGGGGTACCAAGTACACCACCAAATTTAATGTGGAAAACTGTGCAAACAAACTTGTCAAATTTAATGCGGAAAACTATATGGACAAATTAAATGCGGAAAATTGTATGGAAAAATTAAATACAGATCAACATCAAATACCCGATACTTGATTATAGAGATACGTTTAACTTGGACGATCTTAGACATCAATATCCAAGTAATAACCTAGTATGTCACCGAACCGTAACATAAAACACACTCCGGCAAGAACAAGTTTTTTAATCTTTCTCTAAAGATACGAATTCTCAAGAATAAATATTGTAAGTTCTATACAATCTTTTAGGTTTATAAATTGTCAAGGTTATTTTAACGTACTACTAGTGATATATTTCAATTATAAAAATAAGTTAATATAATAATATAATGCGACAAATAAATAACACAAGACACCAGAAATTTGTTAACGGAGTTAGTACAAAACTTGAGCACCATGCTATATGAAAAGGCGAGGGTACCCAAATATACCTCAAGCTAAAACTTTTCCACCTATAAGTCCTTTCTCCGAAAGTCATTGTCTATGGACTGAGTCGAGACAATACAACTAATTGGTTCACACTTCGTGTGACCGTCTATGGATACGAGATCGATACAATACAACAATGAAATATGTTTACTTAATAAGAGGTTCAGACTTAACCAAACACAATAGGATTGCTATCAAGTAAATAGGAATTAATGTTTATGTAATTTAATTTAAATTATAATAAAAACAATTATAATTGCGGAAAATAAAAGTAAATGACACTGCAGGATTTTGTTAACGAGGAAACCGAAAATGCAGAAAAACCCCGGGACCTTGTACAGAATTGAATACTCTCGGGATTAAGCCACTATACAAAATCAAACCAACTTCGTATAGTTGAGACAAAGTAACTAAACATATAGTTCACCTAGTCCCGTATGTATTCCCACACCCCCGACTTGTAATAAGTCACGTACTTGGAACAATTCCTTTGGTTAGTATTCCAAATAGTAAAGGAACAACAAATCTGTTTGGTATCAACTCTCTTCAACTAAGTGATATGAGTTAGACAAAGGATCTTATGTTTATCTCCATAAACTCCTTCGTCAGGTCCTTAGATCTATCTTATTCTCAACTACCAAAGGTAATTGTTAAGATTTTGCAATCAATACTTTTAATCACAAAGAATTTTATTGATGCCGATCTACACAACCAATAAATCTAATCTACCACAAGGATAAACCGATTATAGTTGGATCCTCTTTTACCGAAACAAGTATTGTGCACACCAAAGATTATAAACCAAAGTCAGAAATCTTCAATATCTTCTTTGTCTTCAAATATTCTTAAATATTTATTGAATGTATGCATACAACAACTTGAATATCTTGTGATCAATCACGCACATAACAGAGTCTGTTAACAATGGATTATCACAAGATCGTCTTTAGAACTAACAACAGTTTAAATATCCAGGTCGAAACTTCAATCTAGTTTGAGTAAATCTTATATCAGATGAGAAGATTCTCAAGCATAAACAAACTAGGTGCAATCAAAGTTCAACCACCGTTAGTCAATCAAATCAATCAAAAACATAAGATAAACCGCAATTATCTAGTTTCCCACCAATGGTACTAATAAAGCTTCTCAATCCCAAAGAATACTTTAAACTGAGCGACCGTAAGAGATTTCTCCTAATTAGGTTACTCTCCTCTCCGAATAGGCGGCTTCACCAGTAACAACACAACCGGGGAAGTTTGCTGTCACGAAGGATTAGTTTGCCAGAAATGCAAACTTCAAGTATTTATAGACAAGGAAGTTTGGACACCAAGGAATTCCAAAACCGAAAATATTCTCAAGATATGCAATATAATTCCAAATTCGGTTTCCATAATTCCTGGAAATGCTATGTCCAAAATATTGACCGAAAATCTCCTTGGAAAATCTCTAACTGGTAAATGCACATTACTAATTCTTATTTTCTATATATAAAATTAAAAACCTTAAATAAAATATTATTAACTTATTTAATTTCGATCCTGAGATTTTCTTCCTTTATCTATTAAGGTATAACTTTGAACAATAAAAGATAAACATTAATGCAGGTGTTCAAAGTGTGTCGACATCCTTACTTTGTAAGTCCTCTTTCATACTTACAACCTTGAAACATATTTTCCACACTTCCAAACAAGTTTAGAATTAGTTCATCTGACTTTCAAGAACTATATGATTGATCAAGAACACTCAATCACAAATCATGGGTTTAACGGTTCTACCAAAATAAGTTTCGGTTCTACCTCCATGTGAAAAATGTGCATAGTCACACTAGCTTTCTAAAATTCGGTTGACTAGGTACTGGGATCGGTTCCCCACATATATATGGTATCTAACTTATATGTGTTGCACATGTCCATAGGTTCGGTTCCCCTTTCTGCTATAAACCTTGATGCACCTCATACAAGGATCGATTCCCCTTTGTGATGTATTGCACCTCTTACTAGGATCGGTTCCCCTTTACCCAGAGTTGGTCATACACACTCACAAACTCGACCATACCATCAGGTGATTACTTAAGATCGGTTTCACTAATAAAAGTCATACCAATACATAAGTCATGCTTTTGTGAATAGCTTTACCAAGAATAAAAACAAGTCATGAGCGATTATGTTAATCACACATACTGGTTGTTCAAAAGATATGTAATGAATAACAATACCAATAACGCATGACGATTTCCTTTTCGATTCACAAAACAAGTTCATGAAATTACTTCCTTAAAACACACGTAAAACATTATTTCCTAGGATGAAATCCTCACCTCATACCCATACATAATCACAATAACATTCAAACGATTATGTCGATGTCTTATCTACAAAGTTTAATGGTTAAGCAATAAACCTTGTATTGTGTTCCTTAATACTATGTCTATCTAGAGTGTTCATGCTTCGCTGTTTTGTTTTCAATATGCACGAATTGAAAGACACGCTAGGGAATGAAACAGTTTAAATCAAATATCAATAGCCTCAAGTGGAAGGATGATGTTGTCCTTGTAGATTTTTACTTTTTCACTTCTTCAAGTCTTCGCAATACTTGTAATGTCTCATATCCTAATACTTTCAAGCTAACCTATACGAAGTTGACTCTAGTACATAATCAAGCGACTCTTAAAATGAGTTTTGATTCACTAAAATATGACAAACAAACTTGACATACCAACGCTTGGTGGGTTCAACCGAGCTATGCTCTAACACTATATTAATCTGCTAGACACTAGCCTACTGTCATACTTTATATTGGGATGTATTTGAGACCAAATCGACCCTACGAGTAATTCCACTTTAGTTGACGCTCCTTGGATCTCGCAAGACCCTACAACACAATTTCCTAAGCCGACTTCCTTTAAAGTCCTAAGAGTTGCTTCAACCTAAGTGACGACATTTATGACTATTCTATCTCTAACACAAATCCTATTTGATTTCCTTAAGAAAGATATTCAATCAAGGTATGAAAATCTATATGATACGATGAATCTTCAATAAAAGAAGATATCAAACAAACTCAAAGATTAGGTTGAACTTATTATCTTCAGAAGTGATAGACATGCCTAATAAATTCTACCTCATAAGAAAAATCGAGACAAATCAAATCAGAAGTGGTTTAGAGATCTATCTTGTAGAATCACAAAGTCTGATATAAAGAGAATTTTGTGATTTATATCTATCAAGTTCTTGATCTAAAGGTTTGAGAACTTAGAATATCAATAAGAACAAGATCCGTATAATAAGAACTATCAGGTAAAAGATAGTCTGACCGGCTTTACAAATCCCTTACTGAAGTCTTCCAAGTCATAACCTAATTATGTTTCTCATAAGAAACCTAATTTTTAGAGGACAACTCTAGTCTTCAACTAGGGCACAAAAGTATCGGTATTGAGTTTCTAGTGTGTAGGGGGTCCTCTATTTATAATGATGAACAACCTTGGTAGCTTACAAACAAATCTACGTTCGTGAACTATTTCCTTGTATAAAACTTCCAAGTAAGCGAAACTTATCTATATAGATTGTTAAAGAAATCATGTGAGAAGTTTGATTTGAATTACAATGAAGATGTATACAACCAGAGTGCACCATATGGTTTTCCAGAGAGCCACTGTTAAGTAGTTCAAGCTTTATTGTCACAAGACCAAATCAGTTCGTGAACTGTCAAAAATGTTTGTGAACTAAAAAGTTGTCTCGTAACTTTTGGAGTTTTTATATTGACAAGTTCACGATATCTACAAAACCTTTTGTGTTCTTGAAAAAAAAAAGTACAGAAAACATCAAAAATCAACTAGTTCGGGAACTACCCAATCAATTTGTGTATGCTGAAATAAACAGTGTCTAGCACTTTCTCAAAGTCAAATAGTCTGTGAACTGACCATCTCAGTTTGTGTATGTGAGTTAATTGAGAAATTAAAAGTCAAGACTTTATATTTACAAGTCAAGTTCGTGGACTGGTGAGACAGTTTATTAAGTTTAAGAACTAACTTGACTACTCCTTATGTATAGCTTGCATTCTTCTTTGCAATGATCATCATAATAGTAAAGTCATATGACATGTCTCAGTAGATAAAATGGTAGATAATATGACTAAATAGGATAGTCAGTCTTCACATACCTTTGTTGATAAAGTTTCCGTTGACCGTCTCCAGTCTTCAAGGTCGATTGATGATTTCTGATACTCAACTTCCATGCTTTGATTCTAGTCCGAAACTGATTTTAGTATCCTATAAATCAAGATATAGTTTTGATCACTAAAATTGACAACAAGCTTTACATATCGAAACTTGTGAGTTTGTCCGAGATATGCTCTAACATTGTCAAAATCATTTATACCCATAATAGGTTAGAACTTTATCATTCGTTAAAACCAATAAGATCCCTCCTCTTTAACTTCACACTTATGCATTGACAACAACAGTCACACTAACACCATCAGTTAATTTTAAATGTGTGGTTGACTTTCCAACATATCAATGAACCTAACACTTAGATCATATTGTTGAGTCGACTTTTCTTCTGTGTCACCAGACTTAAGTGCATGATGCCATAAAATCGACATAAACAAAATTTCTCAGAACATCCAAGTTCTTCCATGCTGAAAACCTACAATTGACAAAAATAGAGTTTTCAAATCCACTGAGAGAATTATCTTCCCCTTGGATGATAACAAGTAATGTCTTCTTAACCTTCTCCTTCTCATGTCCTGTCGGACTTACTAGATTTCTTTAATTCTATGAACAATCTGATAAAAAGGTGCTGGAGTTGTTGTTCTTTCCCATTTAGCTTAGCCCTCATATTATAACTCACCTCCATAACAAGCTCCCCTGAATTGAGAGTTGCATCAATATTTCCATTAGAGTCCGAGTTTAAATTTTGCAAATCAATCATTACTTAACCTGACATATTTCAAGAAGTGGTTTCTTGGAAGTCTCATCTGAATCTAGATTGTGGGGAATCAATTCCAAAATTTGATTATTATTTAGAATTATTATTCGAAGCAAATCAATGTCATGAGAAGTCTCCAATTCTTCCATATGAATTTATCATTCTTCAATGTCCAATTCTCCTCAAGTTATTTTTGGAGTCCCATTTACTTTATGATAGATTCTTTCAAATAAAGATCTATTTGGGTTTGGTGGTTTGCTATACAATTGAATGTAATTACTACTATAACCACTACATTTGGTTTTGGGGAGATTAGAACTGAATCTTAAAAAACTTGTCTCCATTGCAAACCTCATATTAGTTAGTTTGTAGTGCCAATTGAATGTTCGCCGATATTAGTCGATCATCATTGCAGCGTCTTAGTTGTCCAGGCCCTCTTGAGGTTCTCTTGTTGAAACAAGATATTTTTTCATGATTTCTCACAGTTCTAACAAATTAATTTCTCTTTAGACACTGAAGACATTTTAAATAGGCATAATCCATAATTTCTGAAAATGCGGGGGTAGCAAAATACACCACCAACTTTAACATAGGCAACCTGTATGGATTCAACTCAGATACAATTCTGAGAGTTACAACTTAATGAATCTCAATCAGGAATTATATGCAGAGCCTATATATATTTCTCTCACAATCAATATGTAAACAGAGACAAGTCCGCGAATATGATTATTCCGTCAGAGTACTTGGACGATTCCAACTATAATTGTCCAAAATCAATAAAGTCATATCCAAAAATTGCGTCGGACTTATCTACTTGAATTGATTTATGTACAACCTGTGATATTTCAATTATAAAGATAAGCAATATAATGCGGAAAAAGAAATAACACATACACCAGAAATTTTGTTAACGAGGAAACCGCAAATGCAGAAAAACCCCAAAACCTAGTCCAGATTTGAACACCAAACTGTATTAAGCTTCTACGAACACTAGCCTACTATAAATATTTCATACTGGAGTGTAGTTGAGACAGAATCTACCGTCAAAAAAATTAAGTTACAGTCGCGCTCCTTACGCCTCTTTAATCCCGCAAGACTCCGTGCAATTGATTCCCTTAGCTAATTAATGTCCTTTACAGCCTAAGAGTTGCTTCAACTTAATTGAAGACTTTAAACCAATCTGCCTCACACAGATAAGCCTATATGTTATTTTCCTTCTGATCAAATATCAAGGTGAGTAGGAAATATATTGCAATAAAAAAAGTCTAGCAAATCTCAAAATCCGGTCTTATGACTCCCGAAGAGAATCCTAGATTATTATTCACCTCACAAGTAGATACTTGTGGAATCATAAAATCTGAGGCGAAGAAACTTTGTGATTTATATCTATGTTGTTTGTTGGAGCTAAATGCTAAACAATCAAAACAAGACCAGGATACACGAAATTCAAAGATAAAGATAGTTGGAACCGGCTTCACGAATCCCTGGGTGAAGTATTTTTAGTCACTAAACCTAAAAAGTCCTAAATGAGAGGACGACTCTAGTTTACAAAAGGACACATAATAATAGTGTTCGGGATTCAAATATCCCAGTTGTTTGAGGTTCTCCTTATCTAGATTTTCAAGATAAAGGTGTTTAGATTTAAGATAAGGTAGATTTGGAATCAAGAAATCAATAATCTTCGTTAGATGAAAAACTTGACTTGAGATTAACATAACAGAATATACACTCTGGTCAAGATGAACCAAAACCGAACCGTGTACAATGACTTATTCATGAAAGGTTAGCCGAATCTAGACAATCGAACGATAAGCTTAACCATTTTCATATAACACTTTAAGACTTTAATCTTGACTCACAAATGTAATCAATTTTAAGACTTTAATCTTGACTCACAAATGTCATCAAACATGTCTAGATAATATATTTAGAGAGTTGTTCAAATGCCGATTATCTCACAGAATTAATTCTGATGCATCTAAAAATATTCGACAGGGTAAGTACGTGTACTTTATACCCGTTAGTGAGTATTTTTGTCATGGTACGTGTACCAGTTATGTATACCCTTAAGACATAAACGAGTTCAAGAATCCACAGATTTTTTCCAATTTGCATGTTGGGCATGCGTACCTTTCCGATTTAGAAACCAACAAATATTTTCCAATTTGCCAACTAGGTATGCGCACCTTCCCGGTTCACGAGTCAACATACTTTTTATGGTATGGATACCGAGTACACATACGAAAAAGTACCTACCGAACTATAGCTACGCATGTACGTATATTGGGTACATGTATTGCGGCTCTGGACTTATAACAGTTCTCCCAATATGTGAACTAGTATGCATACTATCATGTATCCAGATTTATAGTAGTTCTATATCTCTATAATAATCGGTTTGAAACATTCACGAATAACATTAATGACACATGCATACCACTATTCCAGGATATTTTCAAATGATTAAATCTTGAATCATAATTTAGGTCATAAACAATAAATCGTTATTAATCAAATACATCAAGTATGAACAAATGTTCTTAAGCTTAGCATATTTCCAGAACAATTAACAAGATAAAATTGACTCGAAATTTCTATTATGTAATGTCTAATTTAGTCATGCGACATTGTCTCATAGATAGAAAAGGTGAAAACTTGAATAATAGGTGGTTTAGTCTTCACTTAACTTTTGCTGATGAAGTTCTCCAAAAGCTTTGGTTATTCTTCACCTTCAAACGGTAGAACGCAGTGATGTCTGGTACTCAACTAGACACTTCTATCCTAATCCGAGACTTGACTAAATGTAGACTAGAAATCTAGATATGGTTTTGATCAACTAAATTTGACAACAAACTTGAGATAACAACACTTGTGAGTTCGACCGACCAATGATCTAGAAATTTGGGCATATTTTTACTTGATAATTTATTGGTTCTGATAGGTTTCTTAACCCAAGTAGTTTGTGTGGTCACACTACTGCACTACAATAACATCGGCACTAAGTCAACTGTCAAAATTCGAGCTAGAACATAACCTCACGAGATTATGTTGAATTAGATTACTTATCAAATTAAGTAGGAAGCTAAAACTACATTTACCACAACTGCACGTAGGAGATCGAACATAACTTGCCAGTTCATCCCGACAAATTTTCCGATTGTCCAAAATACGATGCCACATTTTGATAAAATGTCGGGACCAAAAGCATATCTTAGTGACCATCAAATCCAGTAAGGAGAAAGCAGGGGTTCAATCCCAGCCGCCGTAAAGGTTTGTAATAAATTAGTTGTATAGTGGGTTTAACGATATTGGGTCTGGCAGTGGGGCCAATCTAACTAGCTGGGTTCGGGTAGGGGCATGGGTCAAGCTTTCACGTATCAAACAAACAAAAAAAAATCTCATAAAATGTCACGGTTAATTACAATTTTGGCTCAAAGGCTTTACTTCCGGTGCTCAGCATCAGGTGCAAAAGTAATGCCGGCAGAAGAGGCAACCCATATTGGAACCGTGCCTAGTTTAAGAAACATTACGGGTCCATAATCAGTCCATATTCTAGAAGAAATAATTGGCGGGAAAGATTTGGTGGCGTATTAAACCCTCAAAGAAAAGTAAAGTTCTATTTTCATTTTCATTTTCATTTTCAGAATTCAAAATTTGAATCCCCTTTTCTCTCTCTCTCTCTCTGAAGTTGTTTCATCGATGGGAATCAAACCCCCGATGTCGACACCAACAAAATCCCCTTCAATTTCAAGAGCAAATCATCATCAAAACCCTAATAACTCCATGGATATTTCTTCTTCTTCTGCTACTGAGTTCAATAAATTTAGATATGAAGCTTATAATCGATTACAAGCAGCAGCCGTTGCATTTGGTGAGAAATTACATATACCTGAGATTATAGTAATCGGAGGTCAATCTGATGGTAAGAGTTCTCTTCTTGAAGCTCTTCTTGGTTTCCGATTTAATGTTCGTGAAGTTGAAATGGGAACTCGTAGACCTCTCATTCTTCAAATGGTACACGATGATTCTGCCGTTGAGCCTCGTTGTCGATTCCAGGTGAGATCTCTAGCTCGCAGATTTTAATCTAATGTTAGATAATACTGAATTTAGATTTATCAGCTTGTGAAATACTAGATCCGAACTTGGAGAATTGAGATTTGAAGTTGGAATCGTGAAGGGAACTTGGAACATCTAATAGATCTTCATTCTGGCTTTTGTTATTACTGAGGATGTCTTTGGAAATTGATCTTATATTTGGTAATTATTTGAGTTTATTTTGTTTTGATGTTGAAATCTGAAATTAGGGCAAAATTTCGTGATACTAGTTGTTGAATTTATGTAAAGTTCCCATGAGATTTGTTTAGGACAAGATAGAGTTAGAATTGTTTCTAATATTGTGTTTGAAATTGTATGTTTCTGATTTTGGATCTTATTTTCTGAATAGAAAATTGAAATCATTTGTTATTCTGGTTAACCACTGAGTAGTATGAATTTCTATGGGAATGGTAATATAGGAATTAAGAGCCATGTATTAGTATATGTTTTGCATTTGCTAAGTTTTACTTTGGTAAGTTGGTTTGGCTTGAACTACATGTTCATTTTCAATCTTTTCCAAGTGTGTCATCTTACATTTTGGTTGAATACAGGAAGAGGATTCTGAAGAATATGGAAATCCGGTTTCATCAGCGTCTAAGATTGCTGATATTATTAAAACGAGGACAGAGGCACTTCTGAACAAGACCAATACCACAGTTTCTTCTAAGCCAATTGTCATGAGAGCTGAGTATGCACATAGTCCCAATCTCACAATTATTGACACTCCTGGATTTATTCTTAAGGTGGGTGGTTTCTTCAACTTCCTTGCTTGATTTATCTATGGTTTGTGCAGGATGATTATTGAAGTTATATACTGTTTTGCTGTTTTTCTCATTTAATATTTCATTCTGAACTGAACATTCTGAAATGCTTATTGCAGGCAAAGAAGGGTGAACCAGAAAATACACCCGAGGAAATCCTATCCATGGTGAAATCTTTAGCAAGCCATCCTCACCGCCTTCTCCTATTTCTTCAGCAAAGTAGTGTTGAATGGTGCTCATCTCTCTGGTTGGACACGATTCGAGAAATAGACCCGATGTTAAAAAGGACAATTGTTGTTGTCTCCAAGTTTGACAACAGGCTCAAGGTATGTAAAATACATATTAGGGAATTCATGACAAATAAAAGAAGAAATTAGTAACAAGTTTATGATTTGCTTGACAAAATGTGCAGGAGTTCACAGACAGGTGGGAAGTGGATCGGTATTTGGGGACTAGTGGTTATCTTGGGGATAACGTACATCCATACTTTGTGGCCCTGCCGAAGGACAGGGGAATAGTTTCTAACGACGACTTTCGGAGACAAATTTGCAAGGTTGATTCAGATGTTCTTCGTCATCTGCGAGAGGGTGTTGATGGGGGATTTGATGAAGAAAAGTTTGGGAAGTTCATTGGTTTTGGCTGTTTGAAGGAATACTTAGAGGCTGAGCTTCAAAAGAGATACCGAGACTCTGTACCAGCAACTCTAACTTTGCTGGAACAGCGTTGTGATGAAGTAACCACATACTTGGCCAGAGCGGAGTCCAAGATAAGGGCAACTTCTGATGTTGCCTACCTTCGGAGGTCTGCAATGATGCACGCAGCATCTATAAGCACTCATGTGGTAACTAATTATGATCTTTTCCATTCTTGTCTTATTTCTTCTTATTAATTGATATAAATGTTGATATTATTAAGATTTTTTTTTGTTTCTTGTTATTTACTGAAGGGGGCATTAATTGATGGAGCGGCAGATCCATGTGCAGAACAATGGGGTAAAACAACCAAAGAGGAGCAGTTGGAGAGTGGTATTGGCAGTTGGCCCGGGGTTAGTGCAGAGATTAAACCTCCGAATTCTACCCTTAAGCTTTATGGTGGAGCAGCATTTGAGAGGGTAATGCATGAATTTCGTTGTGCCACTTACTCGATTGAGTGCCCTCCAGTTTCTATAGAGAAGGTAGATCTATTTAACTACTTCTGATACCGGAAATCATGGTTTTGACTTGGACATACCACTTTCATTCGGGGTAAAACTGAAACATGGAATACTACTTCTAACAGGTTGCTAATGTATTACTTGCCAATGCTGGCCATGGTGGAGGTGGAAAAGTAACTGAAGCTGCAGCAGAAATAGCACGTTCTGCTGCTAGGTCATGGATTGCTCCTCTGTTGGACACTGTCTGTGATCGACTTGCATTTGTTCTAAGAAACCTTTTTGACCTTGCTGTTGAACGCAATCACAGCTGCGACTCTTTTAACTGTAAGTGGCTCTTTGGTTTTGCTTGTTCTCCTTTTGCTATAAGTAATTGTAGGCATTCTTTGCAAACTGTTTTGCATATAGTCGCAAACCATGCCCTAATAGTTCACATTACTCTTGATGGACACAGATAAAAGAAACAACGACGATTTGGATGGGTATATAGGCTTTCATGCTGCTTTAAGGCATTCATACAATTGCTTTGTAAAGGATCTTGCAAACCAGTGCAAGCAACTAATAAGGCATCACCTTGATTCAGTTACAAGCTCTTACTCCCAGGTTTGCTATGAAAATGACTTGTTAGGAAGTTATGTCCAAGGTGGATCAACAGTTTACAGACTCAATCAAGCTCAAGGGTCCCAGGTTAGCCTTGAGTTATCTGATGGTAAGACACCTGATCAAGATGAAGTAACGGGTGTAGACCAGGAAAATATTCCTCCTGAAAGAAATGCACAGCAAACCACTCCAGAGCAGAATAAGGCCGCTAAAGATGTTCAACTGACTGTTCCAGAGACTCCATCTCCTGATCAACCACGCGATATAGCTTTTGGAAATGGTAAGAAGAAAGAGCATGGGAATGGCAATCAACCAAGAGGGAAAATGCGGCACACAAAGAAGGCGGTCAACACCAGAAATATGGATCAGCGTCGACTCCAAAATGCTGGGGATAACTTATTTGTAAACTGTGACATTGGCTCTAGATCAGGCTCTGCGTATTCTGAAGTCTTTGCTACTGCTACACAGTATTTTTGTCGCATACGTGAAGTTCTTATAGAGAGAAGCGTGCCTTCAGCCCTAAATGCCGGATTTTTAACTCCTTGGTAAGCTTATCTCTTATCTGATGCATTTTTGCTAAAACAACTCGCACATATATACCTATTGGCCATAAGCAAAACTCATCTTATTATCTTTATTGAGAAAAGCATCAAAGTAGTACAAATTAGGGGCATTCATATGATAATGTGTATATGAAACCGTGGATTAAGTGCCGTATTCTAATTCTTCTTTTTGCTTTATCTCCTTTTTCAATTGGTGGACCTGACAGCACGGAGAAGTTGGTGGTGGCACTAGGTATTGATCTTTTTGCCGTGAATGATGAAAAATTCATGGACATGTTTGTAGCACCTGGTGCAGTTGACGCCCTTCAGGATGAACGCCAATCACTCTACAAGCGCCAGAAGACACTGCAGTCTTGCTTAAACGAGTTCAAAAACATTGCTCGATCGCTTTGATAGCTCTTCTTTAAGGAAACCATTAGGTGATGTTCACTGATAACTCAATTCTATTAATGTAAATTCAAGATTGTAAGAATGGGGCTATATCATGAGTATTTACCTCTTCATATCTAGAGTACTGTAGTTTATTGTTTAGGCTATGAGTTGCTGTGCCTCACTATATTAACATTCTGAATTGCTATCAGTTATGATCCCCAACAAATTTTACAGGAGATATATATGTATTACACTGCTAAATGTGGTAATTGGTTTTCACTATTTGGTGTACCAATGGATATTGAGATCTATTTTCCATACCAAGTTACCAACTACTCAGGGTAATCACCTTGAACATAACTGTCGATTTTAATTCTGTTTATGTACCAATCATCTATTGCTTGTGCCAGGTGACCTTGACCAGACAACAACTGCAACTACATTTGGGTTTGGGCCTTTTGGGGCGCGAATGTGCGATTACATTTAATTTGCCCACTATAAGTTTATAACTTTTCATAAAGTCCAATAAAAAACTGGTACACCCAGGCAACATATCGTCGACATACCCTAGTCTCAGAACTAATACGAACCCCACAACACGAAGAAAAGGAAGAACAAGGAGAAGAGAATTTTCTCGTGTTCATCTCCGTACAAGACCAAGAAAAGTAATAGGAAACGGATGAAGGGGAATACGAACAAAAAATTCTTGGAACCAATTGCCGCATCTCCCAGAAGAAATCTTCTTCGACATTATTTCGAGGTTACCCCTGAGTCGTCGCTTAAAATTCAGATGCGTATGCAAATCTTGGAGCATCCGATTTAATAACCACAAACAGCTCGTGCTCACAGGCGGTAATAACGTATACGCTTTAGATAATGATTCGTTAACATCACCGTTACTAGATGGTATTGTAGTACCCTGTAACAAGATAGAAACCTCAGTCGCTAGCACAGCGCTGGTGAATACCAGAAGTTCTTTTGTGGGTTCATGTAATGGCTTGATTTGCGTGGATACTCCAAATAATTGTTTTTGTTTATGGAACCCGTTTACGAATGAATACAAACTGATACCAAAACCACCACCTGACATTCATTCCCCTCCTACACATATTCTCATAGCAAGAATATACGGGTTTGGTTATGACTCAAAGAGTGATGATTACAAGCTCGTACGTATTACAAACTATACAAACTTGAAGCAATCTACATGTGTCATTTATTCTCTTAGATCGAATGCGTGGAAACAAATTCAACATTTCCCTCATCTGTTTAGTTACAGATCACAAAAGTACGGGGTGTTTTGTAATGGGGCTCTTCATTGGTGCACAGAGTCCGGATTAGCATCCAAATTCTTAATTGCATTAGATATGACAGACGAGATTATCAGAGAAATCCCAAAACCAGACGATTTGGTTGTCAGAGTCTATGGAAGTAGACGAAGAATTGGAGTGTTGGATGGGTGTCTATGCATGCTTTTTAACATTTCTGTTGGTTTTGAAGTATGGGTGATGAAAGATTACGGCAATAGAGAATCATGGACTAAGATATATTGCATTTCGAAACTGATATTACGTAAAAGACAACGGATTCAATTCTTGAGAAGGATATAGCGTTTAAAAACTGGTGAGGTTCTATTAGAAGTTCTGTTGGAAATAATAAACCATGACTGTATTTGGAAGTTTGATGTATTGGGATACAAGTTCTTTGGTTATAGAGAGTTCTAGAAGAGTCCTATTTTAGAGTCCGGTTTGTGTTAGGAAAGCGTCTTTATTTAGAGTTTGATTCTTATTAGGAAATAGTCTTGAGTGGTCGTCAAGTTTGTGAACACTATAAATAGGCTGTTGAGCCATGAGAAATTGTACACCAAGATTATTATCAATGTAGACGATTATTGCTTCCGCATTGTGCTCTCCTCTCTCTTGTCTCGGTCCAACAATTAGTATCAGAGCAAGGTGAGAGGAAGAGAGAGGAGGAGGAGAGTAAGAGAGTTAGAGATATCAAAGAATTTCGGGTCGTTAGTTTAAAAAAAAAAAATCAGTCTAAAGAGTCACGTGGGTGTTTTTCGAAAGAAGAACAAAGAAAGGTATGCTGGTGTTGGTTGAAGAAGGTCGTAAAAAAAGAAAAAGAAAAAAAAAAAGAAAGATTGTGTGATGTTTTTGATCACGAAGTTATATGAAGAGTTATCTCAGGTAGATGAGACAAAAACCACAAAGAAAGTGGTGAGGATCGATTTGGTGTAAGACCAAAACTCAGTTGAAGAAAAATAAGGAAGGTTGGTGATGTTCCTGATATGGAAGTTGGATTGTAGGTGGTACGGATGGGGTTATTAAAACTGATTAAGTTGAATAGAAAGAGAAACTGCAGCCGTTCATGGGAGTCGGTACTGAAATTGCAGGTGGCATTGTTGATGTTCAAGGTTATGAAGTGCAGGTGATGGGCTGCTGCTGCTAGTATCCGCAGTAGACGATGAAGACTGTTGATGGAGCTCGGAATGGTTGACTGGATGGAGTGAGAGCAGAGATGAGTTGGTCTCGAGTAAACCAGGGAAGATGGACTAGGAGTCTGTGGTGAGAGAAAGTTATTGCTAAAATGGTTCGTGGAGAACAAGTGTGCTGCTCCATGGTACGAGCAAGTTTGTGTTGGAAATTCTGGGCTGCAATGGAGATGAAACACAAACAGACTGTGGTTGTACTCAAAAGCTTTCAAGGCTCTGGTGATTTCTTTTAGACAAATATTTCTATCTTTCCAATGAATTGGCAATTGCAACAGGTATGTGAAATACTGCCTTCAGAATACAATGAAAGCCCTACAACCGGAAATTGGATTCAAGGTTTGCACCCCTTGACCCAATCAAGAACACATGAAAAGAAGGTTCTGATGATGCTTTAGAAGAAGAGAGAAAACAGAGAAAGGGTTTTCAAGAGATGATTTCGAAATGGGTTAGGGAGATGCTACTTATAGGGCTTTTTGCATCTGTTGGGAAAAAACATGTCTTTTCACAAACAGGTTTTTCTTCACAAAGAGATGCGTCTCTTCATCAATAGACACTGTTTGTTGAATTTAGAATTTTCTGGAAACGTTTTCCAACTGTCCAAACAATTGCATATCCAAAAAATTCTTTCTCGAAGAACAAGCCAACACCGGCTGCCTTACACTCTCTAGAACACTTAGTGTTTCTCTTAAACACTCTCTCGATGAACTCTAATTGTTGGGATGATTTACAATGAAACATATAGGGCTATATATAGGAGAATGGACAATGAATGTCGACCCGGCCGAAAGTGTAGTTTAGTCACCACCTAATACTCCACTACGGCCCGAAAGTGTCCACTACAATTTGCCATCTTCTCTCTTTAGGCTGCCACTTGCTTCTTTAATGATTCAAAGGCATTAGACCCATCGATGTGCTTCGTTCTCTCATGATACATTTGGTTCTTGGTCAAGTTGGCACTTTGACAGTTGTAGACAATGCAACTGTGCTTTGCAAAACCGACCTCCAAGCGATAGTACTACCACATAATGTAAAAGTATAACATCAATGACCTTCTTCTATCAATTGAAAATATTCCAACAAACCAGTTTGGTCGAGATGGTGTTGCAACTTTTGTATCTACGACATGTCTTTGCAAGCAATCAACATATCATCAACACAAGAGTAAATACACAAATGGAAATTGACAGTTCAGGGAATGGATGATTGATGCAGTGCTGATAGAGTTGAATCAAGGGAATTGTTGCTGCTCGGGAGAAAAAGTTGCTGCTGGTAATGATGAAGAACGATCAATGATTGATCATGCTGCCATTAATGGTGGTAATCAATGGACGGATGGGTGTTACGATGGCAGCAATAACGATGACCGGCGATGAATGCCATTCACAATGATGATGAGTATTGGTTACAAGTAATTGCTACTGGTGTTTAAAAAAAAAATAGGTGACTGGTATTGCTGCTGCCAGTAACGGTGATGCAACTGTAAGAAACTTGAGCTGTGACGACAAAGTAGTAATCCTTTGGTTAACGAAAGGAGGAGTCGGAAATATTTTTGGCTCGAGTCTTGGTGACTGATGGGTGATAAGGATATTGAGAAGGTAAGAAGTCAAGAACTCAGGCTCAAGTTGGGTCTGTTTTTGGTGGAGTACAAAAAAAAAAAAAAAAAGGTTAATTGTGGAGATTAGTGTTGCTGTGATCGGTAATGTGGTAGACATTGTGGCAGAGCATTATTTGATTTAAGAAGGAGAATAAGCTTTTGGGTGAGTGGTTATTTCAAAGGGTTAGGTTACGGATTCGAAATCAATATAAGTAGAAAGATCAAAGTTGGTACGACAGTCAGGAAGGACTGGTACAGTTAGATGGAGGATCAAAGCTGGTATTGCAGGCAGAGGACTGGTACAGTTTGATGGACCAAAACTGGTATCGTGGTCAGGACTGGTACAGTTTGATGGTGTGTTGAGTTCGGATTCAGAGACTTAGAGTGACAAGGAATGTTGGATGGTTATGTTTGAGCTTAAGGGAATTAAGTTCAAACATGTTGGTTGAAGAGTTTGTGGCGGAAACTTGGAAAACCTACAAAGTGTGGCAGATGTTGGAAGAATGGTTAGAGCTTGTGGAAGAAGCATAACTGGAACATAGAAGAAGAAAGAACAACGAAGTTGTGAAGAAATTGAAGTATCAGTAGAATTTTTGGCTTCATTTTCTTATCCTTTGTGCTAGTTTTTTTGTTCTTTGATTGCAAGTGGATAGATCACAGGGTTGTGTTTCTAGCCTGTGAAGTAACGTTGAAGAAATCAAGGACCTGAAGAGTGAACCGTTTGTCCGTTAGAAAGGTTTGTTGAGAATGTTTTCTCAAAGAAGTTTCAATTGAAGTGAGGCTTGACTAGTGTGCGGAAAGCTTGGAGTAATGACAGTCTTGGTTTAAGGGAGGATGTTGGAAATAATAAACCAAGACTGTATTTGGAAGTTTGATGTATTGGGATACAAGTTCTTTGGTTATAGAGAGTTCTAGAAGAGTCCTATTTTAGATTCCGGTTTGTGTTAGGAAAGCGTCTTTATTTAGAGTTTGATTCTTATTAGGAAACAGTCTTGAGTGGTCGTCAAGTTTGTGAACACTATAAATAGGCTGTTGAGCCATGAGAAATTGTACACTAAGATTATTATCAATGTAGACGATTATTGCTTCCGAATTGTGCTCTCCTCTCTCTTGTCTCGGTCCAACAAGTTCGATTAAATATGAAGGGGATGAATTCACGTGATACAGAGGCTTTAGTTTTATATAACCCAAAGAATGGTAGGGCGAAAGTTTTGAAGTTCGAAAAGAATTCAAAATCACTATTCCAAACAGAACACAATGTTTTGGGTGAATGATTCCACACTTCACTTGGTGGCATAATAAACTATTTATATACAGATTGTTACATTACTTAAAATAGAGTGTAATCTACAATGAATGAGAATAAACAGAATATGTTAATTGAGGCATTGAGTAAGGCATGGCAGAGATAATAACTTGCAACTGTAATATAGGAGAATCAACAACAATTACCATTGATTGAGACTTGACAGCTGTATCCTTAACATTCCTAACATCCCCCCTCAAGTTGTGCATGAGCGGTCGAATGCTCAACTTGTCTCTGAGAAATTCAAATCTGACAGAAGCAAGACCCTTGGTAAAAATATTAGCTATTTGATCTTTTGATGAAATGAACTTTACCAGTAGCCTTTTGTTGGCAACTCTTTCTCGTACAAAATGATAATCTATTTCGATGTGTTTCATTCGTGCATGAAACACTGGATTTGCTGTCAGATAAGTCGCACCTAGATTGTCACACCACAACGTTGGAGTTTGTACAGCAATTCCCAGTTCATGCAAAAGAGACTGAAGCCATATTAATTCTGATGTTGCTATGGCTATGCCCCTGTATTCAGCCTCCGTACTTGATTTAGAAACCGTTTTTTGCTTGCGTGCACTCCACGAAATAAGATTACTGCCAAAGTAAATACCATAGCCACTAGTTGATCTTCTATCATCTAAACTTCCAGCCCAATCCGAGTCTGAGTAGGCATGAAGCGTTTTGTCTGCTGAAGAACTTAGAACTAAACCATAATGTACCGTATATTTGAGATATCTTAAAATTCTCTTAACAAGATCCCAATGCTCAATAAAAGGGTTATGCATATACTGACGGACTTTGTTGACCGCTACTGCAATGTCTGGTCTGGTGAGATGCAGATATTGTAACGCTCCACAAACACTACGATACAACGTAGGGTCTTCAAACTTTATACTGCCATGTTTACTGATATTTCCATTTACTGGAAGCGGTGTAGAAACTGGTTTAGCAGCATCCATTTTTGTACGTTTGAGAAGATCAACTACATACTTTTGCTGACTGAGTACCACTGAAGTTCCTTGATGAATCACTTCTATGCCTAAGAAGTAACTTAGGTTTCCCAAATCCTTTACTGCAAAGACAGATCTCAAAGTAGTAATAAGATTGGTTATAAGATCATAGTTCGATCCTGTGATGATAATGTCATCAACATAGATGAGTACATATGTAACCCCTTGTGATGCTTGTTGTATAACGAGAGAGCTGTCAGAGATGGAGGCTTTGAATCCCAGTGCAATGAGAAAAGTACTCAATTTAGAGAACCATGTTCTTGGAGCTTGTTTTAACCCGTAAAGTGATTTGTTGAGCTTGCAAACATGATTGGGAAAGTCCGGATTAACATATCCCGGTGTTTGCTTCATATATACAGCTTCAGTTAGCTCACCATGCAGAAATGCATTTTGTACATCTAATTGCTTCATCGGCCAGTTCTGAGAGACAGCAATCGAGAGAACAAGCCTTATTGTACTGGGTTTTATCACCGGACTGAATGTTTCATAGTAATCAAGTCCCTCACGCTGATTGTAACCTTGTGCAACCAATCTAGCTTTGCATTTGTCAATTGACCCATCAACTTTTTCTTTGACACGAAACACCCATTTTGAACCAATTAGATTCATCCATTTTTCATATGGAACATAACTCCAAGTGTCATTGCGAATGTGAGCATTAATTTCGTCATCCATAGGTGGTCTCCATGTTGAATCTTTTGACGCTTCGGTATAAGATGTTGGAGCAGTAACATGAGTTGTCTGTAGTGGGTATTTAGTTGCATACAGACACAACTTTTGCACCGATTTTCTAATGCCATCTAGAGCTCGTGTGACCATGTGATGCTGCTGAACTTGTGGTTGATTCTGAGAAACAGTTCTGTCAGATGCTGCGGATGAAGTACCAGATGTGGTATTATCGGTGTGTTGATCAATGACCAGAGATGATACTTCCGGTAGACTAGAAGACAAAGGAGAAGATGTTACAATTTCAACTTCAACAGCTGGTGACAATGGTTGATCAGTTCCAAGTGATGCACTAGGAGATGGAACTGATAAAACAGAAGAGCTTAAAAGCCTTGTAGTGAAAGACTTCTGTAAGGAGTTAGGAGAATTTACCTGTTGCCCGACAGCAAATGGGAAGCTTGTTTCTACAAATCTGACATGTCGAGAAATATATATAGCCTGTTGGTTGAAACATGAAGACATAAATAGCCTTTGTGAGCACTGCTGTATCCTATAAAGACACACGGTAAATACCTTGGTTCAAGTTTATTTGGAACATATGATCTAAGACATGAATAGCATAAATATCCAAAAACTCTAAGAGAGGAGTATTTAGGAATCTTGTTGAACAGTAACTCTAAAGGATATTTAGACTCAGTTTTTGAGGCTGGAGTTCTATTGATAAGATAACATGCATTAGAAAAAGCATCAAACCAGTAAGATTTGGACATGGAGGCATGGAAGAGAAGAGCTAAACCTGACTCTGTTATATGTCTAATTCTACGTTCTGCAAGACCGTTTTGAACAGATGTATGAGGACATGAAAACCTATGAATAACTCCTGAGTTATTAAGAAAGGCAGTGAACTTTCTAAATTCTCCTCCATTGTCTGACTGAAAAACTTTAATCTTATGATCAGTTTGATTCTCAATGAGTTTTTTGAATTGAATGAACACCGAAAAAGCATCTGATTTGCGAGTTAGTGGGTAAATCCATGTGTAATGTGAGAAAGCATCCATAAGCAGATGATAATATCGATAACCATGTCTAGATAAATAAGGAGATGTCCATAAATCAGACACAAGTAAACTTAATGGCTTATCTATTACAGTACTACTATCTGGAAAGGGAAGTTTATGACTCTTGCTCATATGACAAGAATGACAGAATTCAAACTTCTTATTCGAAACTGGAAGGCAAAGATTTTTAATAACTCGAAAAACAGTGCGAATCATTGGGTGTCCAAGACGTTGGTGCCATAATGGAACAGTATCAGTTACTAGAGCAGCTGGAGTTGGATTGCTAATCTCTCGAACATTGTCAAATATGTAGAGCCCATTTTTACTCCTGCCTTGCAACAGTGTTGTCCTGGTTTTGAGATCCTTTACAACAAAGAAATTTTAGTGAAATTCAAAATATACATCGTTATCTTTGCAGAATTTTGAAACAGAAAGAAGATTTGTTTTTATGTCAGGCACATGAAGTATATTTTTGAGATGAAAGGATCAATTATTATGTGTAAAAGACGCATTACCAATATTTTCAATGTGTAGAGCATTTCCATTTCCCACACGAACTTGTTCAGTTCCATCATATTCATGTTGGATATTCAGATTATTGAGATGTGCAGTCAGGTGATGAGTTGCTCCCGTGTCAGTTACCCAATTGTTATCAGCAGGGCCACCAGGTAAAGCTAGATAGGCAGTTGGTTCTCCCCTTTTTGCAGCATCATTATCTTTGCGAAACCAACAGAAACTTGCATTGTGATTTTTACGATTGCATATACGACATGGCCCTTGACCTTGATCCCTCCTAGGATGACGATTATATTGATTTTGGTTACGAAAGCCTTGATTATTTGGAGATCGATTTGGTTGGTAGTTTTGTGACTGTTGCCTTTGATATGACCGTGTAGCCGATGAGGAGGCAATGTTTGCCAATGGTTGTTGAAGTGTTGCCATCTGTTGTTTTAGTCGCAAATCATATGAGAGTAGATGCGCATAGAATGCATCCATATCAATCTTTTCAACAATACCAATAGAGGTAACAATAACATCATATGCTTGATCCAATCCACTGAGTATGGATTCCTGCATATCAGCCTCTTCGAGTGGACTTCCTGATGCTTCAAGGGCATCAAATAGTTGTTTATATTTTGAAAAATATTCATGCATAGAGCTGTTACCTTTCTTAAGATCATTAAGCTGTCTTTTTAGATTTCTCAGATGTGCTCTTGTTTTTGGAGCATATCGTTTTTCCAAAGCATCCCATACTTCTTTTGATGAGGTTAAACCAGAGACTCGACCTAGAACTCCTTCAGTAAGGGATGATAATATCCATCCCAAGAGGATCTGATCTTGTTCTTCAAACTTGGCATATGCAGGATTTGGAGTTTCTGGTGAATCTGGTGCTGTGCCAGGAATAGTTGGTGCGGGTTTTTTGTAATTTCCATTTACATAACCTTCTAGTCTATAACCCTTCAGTAGTGGCATAAACTGAGTTTTCCAAAGGATATAGTTGGTGTCTGTGAGTTTCATGTTAATCGGATGATTAACATGAATGGTATGAAGAGTTGAGGTTTCTGGTGCTGCCATTGATTTTGATGTTTTTAAGAAGAAGAAGCGCGGATATGGATCTTTCTGGCTGATACCAAAACAGAACACAATGTTTTGGGTGAATGATTCCACACTTCACTTGGTGGATAATAAACTGTTTATATACAGATTGTTACATTACTTAAAATAGAGTGTAATCTACAATGAATGAGAATAAACAGAATACGTTAATTGAGGCATTGAGTAAGGCATGGCAGAGATAATAACTTGCAGCTGTAATATAGGAGAATCAACAACAATTACGCCATTGATTGAGACTTGGCAGTTGTATCCTTAACATTCCTAACTTATGAGAAGAGCTTAGTTTCACTTCACTTGGGTACTTATTTCGGAGATAATGTGGAAGTACCAATAGATATATACTAAATGCTGATCTCTTGCAATACTATATCAAGAACGGAGGAGTATACCTCACCAGGAAGATGGAGATCATGGAGTACCTAAGCATTGGCTACTGTGTTAGAACTAGTAATTCATTAGTTTTTATTCATCAATATTTTTTTGGGGTTTTTTTTGTTTCTGTTTTCTGAAATACTATATGATATAGAAGAAAATTACTTCTGTAACTTCGCCAGTTGACAAAGCAGAACGAGACAGGCCTTTGCTCTATCGCTTAAAGAGTAAAAAATCTATTTGCACAACTCTACGCTGCAAGACATAAGTTGATCATGTCAAGTGGAAATTCTCCCATTCACCATTTTGTTTTAGACTTTTTTTTTTTTTTTCCGCTCAAGGCCAAAGGGGATAAAAAATTCACAGCAAAGGAAAACCAAAGCTGAAACATTGTAGAAAAGAAGCAGAGGCTAATCTCAAAATCAAGATTGACATTAACTAATTCGACCATGCACATTTATAATTTGAGATTTTTTTTTTCTTTTTTCGATTTCATTTTTAATAATCAGAAACATAATCACTGAGAAACAGTAGCATTTTTAACAAGGAGAGAATTCAAGCTCCTAAGTTAATGTTCATTATACCACACAGAATTGTATTCATATCTGGACACTTGCAATGAACGGAGATGAATGACGAAAAATGCTGTAGCCATATGTACAAATATGTTGTTGGTGATCCCGAATTTCGCAATATATACCATATCTGAACTTTTAAGAATCGTGCAAACAGACTACAAAAGCTCCTGGATTGTACGACGAGAAGAGCGACAGTGAGTAGTACCAGTAAGAATTTGATATTGTGGGATTTATAATCAACAAAAGTCGTTGTAGTATAGTGGTAAGTATTCCCGCCTGTCACGGGACAAAAACCCCAAGCCAAATAATAATAAGAAAATTTAGTTTTTGTTACTTAAAAAAATACCAAACATGCCCTTTTGGCTAACTTTTCTTCTTCTTCTTCTCAGATTTCTTTTTTCTTTTCTTTTTTCTTCCGTCTCCTTCTCCCACCACCATCGTCACCAGCAGAAACTCCACGAACACCATCAATGGTAACAGACTGCACCACTAATTTCACATAAAAGAAAATTAGAAAAACCCGAGAACAAAATTCTAGGGATTCAAAAATCCCCGTAACAAAAAACCCGAGAACAAAATTCTCTCTTTTCAATTGAAACTGAACTCAAAGAACCCAAATCTATCATCGTTCTAATTGATTAAATAAAATACCCATCGTCATCGTATGATTGATTTCTCTTTGTTTCTTCAATTTCATTAATTTCAGATGAACTTGAAGAGAAATAACACAAAGATGGAGTTTCATCTAGATTCTACAAAATTTATAATAATTCTCTTCTTCTTCTTCGACTCATTCACATTGTTTCTGGTATGATTCTCTTCTTCTACTTCGATTAATCTTATTACTTTTTTTCAATTATGAACCTTGGGCTTAAACTAGATTTTTTAAATTGGGTTTAAATTGGGGGTTTCTGATTTTGTCCGTTAAATTGATTAATTAAGGGTTAATTTTTTTTCTTAGTTTTAGCGGTGATTAATTTTGTTTCATAATTTTAGCAGTTTTTGCCATGTGGTTGGTTATTTGTGATGTAGCTTTCTAAAATTGGGTTCAATTGACTCTATGTGAATCGGGTGGTGTCTCTCAGATTTCATTCTATGTGAATCGGGTTGTGTATGGATTATTGTAACATTGGGTTTAGAAATTAGATTTAAATTAACTAACCTAAATGCATGATATTGCCCGAAATCTGTTTGCTTTCAATAATTGATTGATTAAAAATTCATAGATTGACTGAGTCGGTGTTGATAGGTAAAGTAATATTTGAGGTGAATTTGATCTGGTTCAAATAGACAGGCATAAAAACTACTTGTGCATTGTGCAAGCACCAATCTTTCGGGGTCTATCAACTTCTCAATTTTTATTCAAATGAAGATTTTAATGTCTTTATAGAACGATGACAGTGTCCTCTAAAAATTTGTAGTTACGACCGGAAGCTAATTCTGACTAGAACATACCTAACAGAGTCCATTTAGTCGCTTAGTCACCGCTGTTTCTAGATTTTCAGACATAACGGGTCAAATTCAAAAATTCATATCTAATTCCCTACGTGACCAAATCATGCAAACTCAGTCCCTATAGAAATACGAGATACTCATATACAAGTCTCATATATGTAGGACAACTAATTTACACTTTAACGTAACTATAATTGCGAAAACAAACCGAGCAGTGAACCATAAACTGTCACATATTTGCTGCTTATTGAAATTTTTATACGATGTTTATAGCAATTAAAAAGAAAAATAATTTTTTCAGTATTTACTTTACTTTTGAGAAGTCCTAGGTACCTTAGATGTATGCAACTTGGAACATTTCTCAACTTGTATTTCTCAATGCAGGAAAAAAGTTCCAGGACATTGTTGGTAGTGCATACTATGTTGCTCCAGAAGTACTGAAACGTCAATCTGGACCTGAATCAGATGTTTGGAGCATTGGTGTTATTACATACATTTTTCTATGTGGCAGGCGTCCATTCTGGGATAAGAATTAGGATGGCATATTCAAGGAGGTATATCACATTTTTATATTTTGCGTGTTTATCTTGGTAGCATGGCATGTTCACAAGTTTGCTTACATACGTTGTTTTCCATTCCTATAGTTTTTAAGTTCAAAACTTCAAGTGCAACTCAATATGAACCCCGTGCTTACTCATTTCAGAATCATTTGTTGTAGGTCCTTAAAGGCAAGCCTGACTTTGGAAGGAAACCATGGCCAAGCATAAGCCACAGTGCTAAAGATTTTGTAAAGAAGTTATTGGTGAAAGATCCCCGTGCAAGACTGACTGCAGCCCAAGCCTTATGTAAGTATCTGTTGATTTTTCTCTTCCCTCTCATTTCTTTCTTCTATCTACCAGTCTCTGGAAATGGTGTTTGCACTTTTTCTTGCCGGTCTGCTTTGATATTTTTTACTTACCTTCCACTTTTATATGATGAGTTTGTTCTGATTGAGGTCCACTTTTGCAGCACACCCATGGGTTAGAGAAGGAGGAGATCCGAGATCCCTGTGGATATTTCTGTTTTATCCAACATGAGGAAGTTTTTGAAATACAGCCATTTTAAACAGTTCGCGCTTTGGGTAAGCAACAAAGTATTTCTGCTGCGAAAAACATTTTCTGTTAGCGTAACTTGTATGCAACTTGGAACATTTGCAGTTCATTTTCTCATACATTTTGGCAGATGTTCGTAGGAGATCTAATACAAGCCAAAGGGATATGGATGGCCTTCTCATTCCTTGCAACGGTGAACTGCATTGCTGGTGATTTTAGTCACACTTGCGGGTTAGCTTTCATTTCACCATTTATTCTTCCGATGATCAGATTCGCTCGTACTTTCTACAAAAGCACTAAAATGATATTATTTGCCAATTAACGAGTCCTAGCTAGTGTAAAGATGGGTACAATTATGTCGCATTTGCGTGCTTATAAAGATAGCAATAAATTTCTAATCAGGTTAGCATTCTGAGTTCCATTGACTAAATTTACGTGTAGGTTGTATTGTACATTAGTTCAATAATGCAGCAAATGTTAGCTTGTTGCCACTATTTTATCAGTTTGACTTGGCTACGTTGTTCAGGTAACTTTTTGATTTGTGCACTAGCTAGGATGATAAAATTGTGCGTTTTATTATCTATAAGGCTCCATTATGTGGTTGATGCAGGGCCATCGGTACTCTAGCAGATGTTGTTGGGGAAGAGCTAAATCAGGTACTCTCTTTGTGAAGTACACCAGAAAGTTGTTTTAAGTTTGTTTGTTCTCATATTTGCTATAACTGGATAGTCATCAACTACTTATCTATCAAATTTATGTTGGTTCTGTGCTTGCGGTGCTGAGAGATGTTGTTGGAATTACAAGAGAAGCTGCAATGTGTTGCGGATTTGTTTGAGCTGAGCTACAATACGTAGAAAAATGATGAAACCTAATTAGGTTTCATCTAGTTTTGGTGAAAGCAATTTTGGTTTCATCATTTTTTTCTATTTGGTTTCATCATTTTGTTCTTATTTTGCCTTTTTTTTTTTTTTGGGTTTCATCATTGAAGCTGTGTCGGTGAAATGACAATATGTGGAAAAATGATGAAACCAATTTTGGTTTCATCTATTTTTTGGTGAAACCAATTTTGGTTTCATCTATTTTTTGGTGAAACCAATTTTGGTTCCATCATTTTTCAGTTTGGTTACATCATTTTTCACGAGAAATTTTGGTTCCATCATTTTTTCAGTTTGGTTTCATCATTTTTTTCTCATTTTCAGTTTGGTTGCATCATTTTTTCTCATTTTGTTGAACATTGATCAATCAAATTAATTGTTTGTGGTGGCGGCGGCTGGTTGGTGGTGGTGGTCGGTGATAATGATGGTGTTTCTCGGTGACGGTGTTGGTCGTCTGTGGTTGTGGTCGTTGGCTGCGGTGGTGGTTGGTAACAGCGACGGTTGGCAGTGGTGGTGGTGGTGGTTGGTGACGGCGGCCGTTGGCAGTGGTGGTGGTGGTCGGTGACGGCGGCGGTGGTCGGCTGCGGTGGCGGAGGTGGTGGTCGGCGGCGGCCGTGGTGGCGCAATCGGTGGGCGGCGACGGTGGTGGTGCAGTGGTGGTGGTGCGGCGGTGGTTTGGTGGTGCAGCAGCGGTGGTGTGGCGGTGGCGGTGCAACAGCGGTGGTGTGGCGGTGCAACAGCGGTGGTGTGGCGGTGTGGCGGTGGCGGTGCAGTGGCGATGATGCTGCTGTGCTGTGTTGTTGGTGGTGGTGTGAATATAATAAAAATTAAAGGTGGGGTTGATTTTTATTTTTGTTAGGGTGATTTAAATTAAAAGGATAATATAGACGGTTTATGTTAAATGGGGTTTTTGTGAACAATTTGTTTTGTTGGGGTTTTTGTACATGGATAGTGACACCTTTGGGGTTATAACCCGCGCGCCGTTCTTTTTTCCCTTTTAAGCGCATTTTACATGCTAAGTGCAGGAAATGAGATTTGGAACCTTACCTTGGACTGCATTATCCAGCTACTGATATCCCTCAAGGTTCCTATACTTGAAGGACAAGGTCAGGATGATTTGTGATTGTTCTGCTGCCCCTGTTAAAGTCATCCAGGATGAGAAATTAGGCCAGCCGTTGAGTTTATGTGGGTCTACACTAGAGCTCCTCATGGATGCCATGCACAATAATACAATATGGGTTCCATTGCATCTCTTGTGATGCCGGTCACAATAAATGACGACGACAATCATGAGATGGAAACTGAGAAGGAAAAAAGTAGGAAATTGCGGGGTTATGAGTTGTCAATGTCTGCCATCAGTCGCACTATGTCTAGATTTGTTCCGTATCCATTAAGGTACGCGTGTGAATTTTTGGTACTAGTCTTCGGTACACAACTAAATAAAGAAGTAGAGTTGGGGGTTCAGATGAAGGACAAGCATATTTTGCGGATGCAAACTATGCTTTGTAATGGTCCACCTTATCGAGACAGCTTCAGTGCCAATTTTCGCAGTTGATTCTTCTGGTAATGTGAATGGATGGAACTCTAAAGCAGCGGATTTGACAGGATTGGATGTGCAGCAAGCTATTGGGAAACCATTAGCTCATTTGGTTGAGGATAATTCTGTTGAAGTGGTTACAAACATGCTGAACTTGTCTCTACAAGGTAATATTATTTTCCTTTTTGCATCCTTCTCTTTTTCTGTGTTCATAAAAAATGCAGCGATTTCCCGTTAAGAAACCTCAAGATATCCTGTACCAAATCGAGGATACGATTTAGCAGCCTCTAGAAAAGCTTTGTGTGTATAAAAGGTCTTCCCAGCACATCCTGCACCAGCTTTACTAATTATCCCATCAAAGAAAGCCAGTGTCACAATGCTGGCAACAGTGACCATCGGTAGGAGCTGCAATACCACCAGCTAGAATCGCAATTTCCAAAACAAGATTTGTGTAGTTCAAAGCCATTATATTATTTAGAATGGGGAACAAAGTAAAGGAGTAGTGACTAGTGAGTGCTATGAAGATGAGAAAACTACATCCAAAGCAGTGACTTCCTAGGTAAAGTTAAGCAAGCAAGAAAGAAACTGCAATTTCTACATGCATGGATTTCAACTTTATCAACTCAATAGACACAATGACCCGGCAGAGTGAATATCAATATATGCTTGGATGGAGGACCGGTACTAGATGGTACCCCCATTGACGATATAATGACATGGACAATTTTGAAAGTGAGCACCAAATCGATCTCGTTCTACCATAATATGTCCTATGAGAAACAAATGTCGGTAATGTGGCCGCAAGCGTAATTCTTTTTTTCTTTTATTCTTTTTCGCCTTAAGCTGGCGCCTTAGAACAACTCGGCCATATATCAACATAGTTGGCTGGAAGCGTAATATTTACATACTTGATTAAGTGGAGTGAGAATTGGCAGGATAGTGGAGACGTTTTGCATGCAAGTGCTGAATCGATTTTATAGTTTTATAGTTAAGTGCCACAGGAGGACTAGAGCTCATTTGGTGCGCATCAAAAAAAGACAGTGGTGTAAAGCTCGGATCAGTTGCCAAGGATACATTAAGAGATCTCGTCACAAAATGAGCTAGTATTCCTATTCCTAAACAACATCAAATTTATAAGATAAAATACAGATTCTAATTCTTTGATTTAATACGATGAGGGGGCTGGACGAAGGTATAAAAACTGGGAATTTTCTCTCCATATAGATCTCTTGCGCATTGCAAGACCCGGCCTACAGGAGACCAATATGGCTCTGGTTGGTGTTTCTTTGTAATCTCCCTTTTCTCATTTAGCATCTCTTCTTCCTTTGAAATCACCAGCATTGGATGTTTCTTGAATTCCTTTTGCTCCACTTTATTTCAATGATCCATCTCAAATTTCTTAGCAATAGTTAGGTCTCGGAAGCTAGGCTTTTTCTCAACAAAGGCCACCGTACGCCGTCCTTTTCGGAATTCAGCAGGCCCGTCTGATAAACCAGGCATAGGTACAACTGGGTTGAAGAAATGAGGAACCTCAATTTCTTTCTGCACTCGCATGAAAATAGTATCCCCCATGAGAATTCTACACTTAAACTTGCACTCCGCAATCCTTTCTGTAAGTAGACTGACATTTCTTTCCGATCTATCTACAAACATTTTTTTTGTAGCCTGTACAACCTTCCCAGGAACTCCGCTCTCAGTCCAAAGTTTTGCATCTTTAAAACGAAGAAATTCATCATCTGATTTAAAAAGGTCCTTAACAACAGCAGTCTTCCCTGAGATCTTCCAAGGAGCTCTAGACCGCTTGCATTTCTTTAATATCTTCGCAATATCATAATCAACTACAACGGCAGTTGCTAAAATACGAAACGCTGCCTTTTTGTCTGGCAGATACTGTACAACAACAATTCCAGTATCGGGGGATGCAAGAGGGCCCCAGAACATTAAAAGACACTGCGTGTCTACGGGTGTGTAGTTGAGCATTCGAGGCCATTTACTGCGATCCTCCGTGGCATATACAGGGATCGTCTGGTACCGTCTCCAACCAATTGAAACAATGATAGGGTCTCTTGTCTTCAACAATTTCCTGTGCCAAGTATGTCGCTTAAGTGTCGCCTGCATATATCCAACATTTTCTTCTCCAGGACTGATACCTCCAACTAGAATCGGATGATTGGGATCAATATTTTCAACCATCTCGAAAGGAACGTCTCGGACCTCCAACCTTAGGTAAGTCCCTGGTCTGAAACCAGGATACTCATCCTCCTCTTTTCCTTTCTGAGATCTCCTATTTTTGAGAGTAAGGCAAGGATCGAGATAGCTTGTTACACCAAATAGAGGGAAATCACCCATACCAGCAATGTGCACCTTAGTTCCTTTCTTGATATCACAACCTCGAAGATAACCATACAAAACAATGTCCCTATTGCATCTGTTATCCATCACCACTCTTTCTGGCAGAGTGACATCTTCATAACGGTCTACCAAGACATAAGGTTGTGCAGCTCGCCATGACAAAGGATGAAATTCCATTACAGATATGAAGCTTGCCAGATCAAGAATTTCATGCTTCAGGTACTTCCCATGTTCGAGTCCAGATAAACAGAATAGTGCTGCTCCTTCATATATTTCGGTACAGAAACGATTCATGATGTATTTTTTGGTTCTTACTAGTTTTCCAATATTTGTTCCAACACCACGAGATATCAGCACCCCCATGACCTTCGGCATGCCGTGAACTCGTAAAATGTTCACAAACTCGAATGTTTCCATTTCAAAACCAATAGATGTATCAATCAGCAATATGACGGCGTCAGCATACTTTGCAGCATCAAGCATACCATTAACACTATTCGGACACTCCACAAATTGTATTCGTCTTTGCTCACCTGATATGATCGTAATTGGGCCTTGCATGTATAATACATTATTAAGATTTTCCTTGGTATAATTCTCTACTAGTGACCTAATCAACAGGGACTTCCCAACCTCGGGAGGTCCATGGACAACAATAACATATGGAGGTTCTTCTTCTTTCACAGTAAGATCAGTAGCATCTGTATCTTTCGCCTGCATATATCCAACATTCTCTTCTCCAGGACTAATGCCTCCAACGAGAATAGGATGATAAGGATCGTAGTTTTCAAGAATATCGAAAGGAACGTCTCGCACCTCCAACCTTAGATAAGTCCCAGATCTGAAACCCTCGCTCTCATCAAGCTCTTTTCCTTTCCGAGATCTCTTCTTTTTGGGACCAGCCAGTAAAGGGCAAGGATCAGCTAAGCTTGTTACACTAAATAGAGGGAAATCACCAACACCAGCAATGTGCACCTTAGCTACTCCTTTCTTGATATCACAACCTCTGAGATAACCATGCAAAACAATGTCCCTATTGCATCTGATATCCATGTGCGCTCTTTCTGTCCGAGTAACATCTTCAAAATGTTCTGCCAACAAATATGGTTGTGCAGCTTGCCATGACAAAGGATGGAAATCCATAGCCGATATGAAGCTTGCCAGATCAAGAATTTCACTCTTGTTGTACATCCCGTGATCGAGCCCAGATAAACTGAACAATCTTGCTCCTTTACATACTTCAATACGGAAATACTGGATGAGGCATCTTTCGATTCTTATTCGTTTGGTAAAATTATTTCCGAACATATCAAGAGATGTCAGCACCCCTATAACCTTGGACATGCCTTGAAGTCGTAAGACGTTAAGAAACTCAAATGTTTCCATTTCAAACCCAACATATGCATTAATGAGCAATATGACAGCGTCAGCGTACTTTGCAGCATTCCGCATACCATTAACATTGTTCGGACACTCCACAAACTGTATTCTTCTTCTCTTCCATGTTATGATGGTAACCGAGTCTCGCCTGCATGCCAAATCAAGCTTTCGATTTTCATCGGCATAATGGTCTGCTAGTGACCTAATCAACGTGGACTTCCCAACCTTGCGAGGTCCTTGGACAACAATTACATACGGAGGTCGTTCTTCTTCTTCCACTCTTAAATCAATAGAAGCAGATGTATCTTTGTGCTCATCAGATTGTAATCCCGCAGCAGATACCTTTGGACTGTTGTTGTTGGCGGTAGTGGCTCTATATACTTTGACGTAATCTGTGCCACATAGAACATAGTCTTGATTACTAGAAGAAGAAGCATCAGCACCACCAAACGCCATGTCTCAACTGAAATTTGAAACCCTAGCTAGAAAAAGTTAGAAAAAACAATGTTTTGTTTTAATCAAAAAATGTATGGATCATGTTTTGATCCCAAGACCTATTGCTCCCTAGATGTTTTTTCATGTGAATGAATAAAACATTAGTCTCATATAGACTAAAACACTTAGAGTTTTAGACTTAAATACCATTGGTTTAGCCTTAAGGGCATGGCCCTTTGGGTCTTTAGACCTTTGTGTATGGGGAAAGCCATAGACTATGGCAAGGTTGCCATTCCCTTATTGCATTTCTTATTGCCTTTCCCGTTCGCGTGGTGCTTCGCGGGCGTGGGTGTATCCGACCCATCCTTTCTTTTTACTGAAATTTACCACACGCTTCTCCCACACATGTAAAGAATTTTATTCTTTGCCTTCTCGGTTTTGGATATCCGACAGCCTCGAGAAGCATCTTCTTTCACGCGTGTCACGGTTTTCTTGACACTGTACACATTTTCCTCGAGAAGAATCTCGCAAATTTTGAATGCGTGTGCACTTTGTTCTTTTAACGCGATTTTTACCTTACTTTTGCAACGTTCGAGATCGTGAATCACGGACGATCTGTCGTGCTTTGGATTCTCTTTCAACGTTCGAACTTTTCTTGCTATAAATACGAGTTGTAAACTTCATTTGTAAACCATACCTTTCAGAACTCTTATCTTCGAAATTCTTCTTCTACTCTTATGCTTTCGAAACAATTTTATAAGTTTACGAAACATAAAATCAAGTTCTTATACGAAACAAGTTGTAGTTTACAGAAACATAATTTTGTATAACTACTTCTTTGTTTCTGAAATTTTGTTTACTTAATATTAGTTCACGAAACTTTGTTTAAAGAAACATAAATTAGTTTTTACATTTCTCTAAAACTGGTTGTTGTTTCGTTTTATGTTTTTGTTTTTCATTTTTTGCCAAGTTCTAAGGGTTCTCTCTGTGTATGCTACACATAGAGGAGAACTAACGATAGTTGTATCCCTGGAGGTAATTTGTTAATTGCTATAGCATCTCGAGGAGGAGTAGCAGGCAATATTACCTTTAGCTCAGCGTATCTCATACGTGCCTCTACTAAGTTTTTGATACTATTATCAGTGCATCTCCGGTATAACAATAACACAACAGTGAGTGTTAAGTACTTTTTCTCATGTTTTTTGAGTTGTTTGTTACTATTATCAGTGTAATCTAAGTATTATTTCTCAGTTGCATACGTTTATTGTAATTTAGTTCCAACAGAAAATAATTCCAGATGAACAACGTACACTCCAGAAAATAATCTTTGAATTCCTTTGAAAATATCTTTCCTTAGATTATCGAAAGATTGGCTTTCCAAAATATTATTGAAAGTAAATCATCTTCTTTTATGTCTCTAGTCTTCTATTTATAGAGGAAATTCTACGGGATAATTTTGGGAAACCACACTTATGGGAGATTTTCGGGTATTGAAGAAATATACGTGTCAAAATTAACTTTAATCTTGTGGTGCTGTCGCAAGGGATAAAAAGCGAAGTTTCAGGGGTGTCACAGATGTCTGTGACAATTTACGGTCATTCCAATTTGAGTCCCATCGAACTTCTTAACTGACGCAATTCTGTTGACTCTGTTAAGATAGTCCAACCATTCCCACGCTAGCCCGAGCCATCGACAGTGTTGTACATATGATGATAAATGTTGTTTGGCCAACATTGGAAAAATCGGTGTTTCCCCTTGCTTAACTCAAGTTGAGGCGAGCTAGGCATGTTTCGTTACTTGGCAATGCAAGCATCAAAAAAAGTTGAATGTAATCTAGGAACGAAAGTTACTATCTTATAGTCGTGTCCATTGTACAATAATACAATGAATAACTGATCTTTGTTCCACAGCTTCAGTATCCCCAGAAAATGCAAGTCTTAGTCGTAGAAGAAATTTCACTGTTTGAATCGATGCACCCACACGAATTTAGTGGTTGTATAGAGGACAATTGTTTAAAGAACAAAACTTCAATACCTATGTCGTTGTAGTATAGTGGTAAGTATTCCTGCCTGTCACGCGGGTGACCAGGGTTCGATCCCCGGCAACGGCGTTTAATTTTTTTTCTAAATCTTTTTTACATTAGGCAGCAACGAACAGCAGAGCTACTGCCCCAACCTTTTACAGTAGAAGAATATCTCCACCAATATCCGGTGCTGCATCCAACCATTGTGTCTCTAAATATTGATTTCACTCGGACCTGAGAAAGTTGAAGTTTTTCTTGCTTAATTTTGCCATAGGAAGTCACTGCTTTGGATGTAGGAACTAGTAATTTTAAGTGGCCAACGAGCAAAAAATTGTAACTGTTGACAGTGGGATTTGAACCCACGCCCTTTCGGACCAGCGCCTTAAGCTGGCGCCTTAGACCAACTCGGCCATATCAACATCGTTGTATAATTCTTACACATTTCATTTTAGTAGAGTGAGAGAATTGGCAAGGTAGTGTGAGCTTTCGGCATGCAAGTGCTCGATCAATTTTATAGTCTCCAAGTGCCACAGTACTAGTGCTCATTTGGTGAGCATCAAGAAGCTAGTGGTATAAATCTCCTATCCAAGATTCGTAAATAGTTTTTGGCTAACTAATTTGCTTCATTTTATTCAAGCCACTTCTAATATGGGTCCAACTCGTGGTAGCACATTATTTTGATTAGAGTTATTTCCATAGATGGAGAAGATATTAGAAATGCACATGTGTATTAGTGGGAACGAGTAAGAGACTGGGGATAAGGTGGAGGGGCAGAAAACAGAGAGAGGAGTTGAGTTGAACCAAGAGCAATAGCTAATTGTGGAAGTTCTATTATTATTCATTGAGAATCAGCGCTTGTGATTATGATTGAAAAAAAAATATTTGAAGAGGACGACACATCTTTTGTAAGTTTTCTGTCGAGGGTTAAAAATGGTGTTGCTTTATTTATTTACAATGGTTTCTACTGCATCATGAGTATGTAGTTATGTATACTGATTCATTTTTTATTTTTTTTATTTTATAGGCAGAACAGTGGTATCTAAACTAGATTCTATTCTAATGGAGTTATTTGGCAGTTACAAGGTTCGGACCTCTTTCTTCGCAATGAGAGGAAACATAAGAACCACCTGATCACTTGATGATTCTCTCTTACTAGTTTAAAATTGCTTTTAAGTTTCAAATCAGTTTTAATAAAGTCTGAGTGGGAGTGTCTCCTGCTGGAAAGTCGGAGTTTTTGGTTTTCAAAAACTCCAAAAATCACTTATGGAAGGTGCCTATGAAGTGCAGTACAATATTTAGAAGTCATATCAAATTCAAAGTTAATTCTGGTAGTAGTACTAGTTTTTGGAAGGATTAATGGCTTTTTGATATTCCATTATGTTCGAAGTTCCCTCACCTTTTTTGCAGTCTCTAGAGCTAAGGATCTAACAGTGACAGATGTGTTTGATGTCAATGAAGCTGAATGGAATTTATTTTTTACCAAGAAGAATGTCTCCTGCTGCTAGATTGGAACTTTCAGATTTGCAGAATAGTTTGGAAGGTTTTGTACTTAACAATAATGCCTCAGTTGAGATTCTCTATTGCTGTTATTTGGTGCAGTTGGAAGGAGAGGAATGCAAGAACTTTTCAGAGCAAGGAGAGTAATGAAACTGCTGTTCAAAATAGAATTAAGTACACTTTATTCATTTGGTGCTTAGTGTTTAAGAATTTTGAAGACAAAAGTTTCAAATATGTAATGTCCAGCCGGCCTAGGAATTGTACTTTGATTATAGAAGCTTTTGTAGCCTTCTTTGATCTTCGATCTTCTCATCTCTTTTTACATTCTTTTCTTATCTTGTAATATTTGAGGGGTACAAACCTTTTGTACCCTTTCCTTTCGGATCAATAATATTTTCTTTACCGATCAAAAAAAAAAAAAGTCTGAGTGGGAATACGATCCGTATTTGCCATATTTATTACTATCAACCTTATTAACATTGACTCCGCGCTTTCAAATAAAATTTAGCTCATTTTACCCTATTTACTTTGTTAACTTGGATTTACAGACGTTTTGGAGATATTGCATGTTTGGTTTTTGAATCGACTTTGAATCTTTAGATTATTTGTGAGCTAATTTAAACTATTATAAAAGCAAAAATTAAAGATTGTTTAGAATATTTTTTTAGATTTTATTTTATTTTATTTAGTTCTATTTTTCTTCTTCTTCTTCGTGGTTTGGTATTTTTCAATTTGTTTAAAGATGTAAAGGGGAGCTTAAAAAGGGAAATTATTAGCAAAGCCGAAAGGAGATTGTTGTAAATATGATACCAATCTTGGTTGATCCTTTTACTCTACCACGTAAAACAAAACACTAACGGGGTTAGTCAACTAGGAATGATAGAGACATTGGGAGACTTTTATAGAAGAGATTTTGGGTGAGTCTTTGTGAGTTTAGAGATTTGGGAGACTCTCTCAATGATTTTCAAGGTTAATTATGGTGATTCATATAGACACCAAAACATATATGGATTTGACCTTACACACGTGAGACATATAGTATATTTATTTTGTATAAAATGAATATATGAATAATTTAATGAAAATGTATTAGTCCATGCATGGCTAATAGAAATTGTAAATATTTTTCCAATAAAATCAAAACGAGACGAACATAAGGTATTGGAATCTCTAGTAAACTTATTGGGTTTTAAAACCTGACGAGATTGGGGTATACCCAGATTAATTGGGGTATACCCAATTTCAAGGGGACATGGTGTGTCATTATTAAAAAGGGTAATTTTACTTTAATATCCTTAAACTAATTAAATCTTAAAAATAAACCTATTTCTTAATTTCATTAACCCTAAAATTAAAAAACTAAACAACTCTTAATCTTGTCTTCTTCATCTTCATCTTCCATCAACCAAAGCCATATAAAAATCTTCAACTTTGATTTTCCAAAAAAATTATTGACTCTACCAGCGAAAAGAAAACTATAAATGATGTTTAAATTCAAACCCATCACTGTGTTGTGTGATTTGATTGTTATATTAGGTTAGAAATTGAAAATTATGATTTCTGTGTTTTTGGTCGGAAAGGTCGTAACATGCATATCTTGCCGACTTTTCATAACAGCCATGGCGGCGACTGTAAATTTTTTCAACAGCCGGCAGGGTATTTTTTGAAGACCTTGCCGACTAATACAGCCGGCGGTTTTTTTTTTGTAGACCTTGCCGACTAATATTTTTCAATAGCCATCTCATGTGTGTCAAAAAATAAATAAAGTCGGCATGTTCTTCATTTAAATACTTTGCCGGCCAAATATAGCCGGCAGGGTATTTTCAACAGCCGTCGGTTTTTTTGTTGTTTTAGACCTTGCCGACTAATATTTTTCAATAGCCATCTCCTGTGTGTCAAAACAATAAATAAAGTCGGCATGTTCTTCATTTAAATACCTTGCCAACCAAAAAATGGTCGGCGTTTTCTTCATCCAAAGGCCATGTCGGCTAAACCCGGTCGGCATCTTATTCGAACGTATACCATGCCGGCGAAACATAGTCGGCACCTTTTTCAAACGTCGACCTTGCCGACCTATCACATTTTTGAAAACCAAATTTTTTGATCTTAATCGAACTCATAAGACGGATTAAAGGTTTAACCTACTGAATTTTCATTTTCAAAATTTTAATCTAAACTCAATTAATTAACCTAATAAGTTTTTTTAGTGTTAATTAAACAAGGGCATTTTTGCCATTTTGAAAATAGTTGGTTAAGAGGTGACCTCTTTTACTTCAAAATGACCATATTTTGTCTCATTTGGTATACTCCAATTAATCTGGGTATACTCCAATCTCGCCAGGTTTTGAAAGACAATTTTTTTTAAAATTTTTTTTTTTTAAAGTTTAATTGTAGCTTATTTGGTTATTGTTTTTAATATTTTGATATTTAATCCTTAAAGAATAAAGAAGAAAAAAATCTCTCAAAATATCACCTACTTAGGAGAGAGACTTCTTTTAGCCCTTTATGGTATGTTTTGTAATAAAAGTCTCTCAAAACAATAAGTCATTGATTTCAAATTCCAAATCCAATAACAGATAATGCTGATGACTTTTAGAAAGTCATGATCTAATAATAGAGATTGCTTGAGATTTTGAATAACTTTGTATTAACTAACAAGAGAGTTTAAAAGTCTCTAAAATTCTTTCAATATCTCTACAAATCTCAATTGACTAACCCCTTGTAAAAGATGCACCTACAATATCAAAGGTTCACCTTGGCACAAACACTAACAAATTATAAGTAGATCAAATATAATACCCAGTTAGTGACCCAAAGTGTTCATGATTTGTTCTAAATATTGACAGAAGTTCAAAGTAAGGTACAAAGTCACAATAATAATGATATAAACACACATAATCAAATTGTCTCCAGAAAAAAGTTCTAAACACTATGTAGAAATGAATTTTATCAAACAAAATAAAACAAGTAGAGATTGACCAAATACTGCGGAATATACAAGGATTCATTCTATTTTCCATCACTATTTTAACAATGACATATAATAGACTTAATCCTTGTAAACAAAAGCTTTATCCTTTCTTCCATCAAAATAATGACATAAAAGGCTTTAACTTTTGTAATGTCAAAAGTTCATTCTATCTTCTATCAATACATTCATATCGACATAATAGAGATAACTTTTGAACAAGTATGGGACAGTCAAGGTTCACGAACGCAAACAACATATCCTATAACAATTTTCAATATACCAAATCATAAAGCTTAAAATTGCAAAAAGAATCTTCCAAAAAACTTAGAATTTAAACAAATAAATCTAAAAGCATGAAGATGAAAATTGTTTGGACATAACTATGTTTACTCACAATAATGGATATTCCAAACCCTAGTTATTCTTCTTAAAAAACATGAAAAAGAAGATTTACTAGAAATTGAGACCTCTGAAGAATTATTTATCGTCCCCAAACTCCTTTTCATCAACAGCCATGAGAACACAAGGTTCGTGGAGAAAGGAGTCAATTCTAACAAACTTTCTAGGCTGATGATGTCGAACCACGGCCTTCTAAATTTCGAGAGTTCTCATAACAAAAGTCTTTATTTGATAAATCTCCTTCCTTGCTTCCTTCAACTCTTTAAGAACATCAGAAAACTTCTGAGAATTTGAAGGAACAACTGTTGTCTTTCTCACATTCCTTCTTTTTCTTTTCAAAGTTGGAGGCAACGAAGATTTTCCCTTTTCCTTTATGATTGATGGCTTAACAATCATATTAACATCTTTTCCATCAGAACACATGATGCTTGGAGTCTCCATAAGTGTATGGGTTTGTGAGAAAATTCACAATTTAAACTCAACGGGCAGTCTTAAGATGAAAAGAGTTCCAGAGAAGGAAAAAGGAATGTAGGGTTATGGAACCTTTTAACCACATAGGTTCACGCACGCACAATTCACGACCCTAAAGAGAGTGGAATTAACGAGAATAACCATCTTTTATTGAATACAGGGAAGGATCTTCCAATATCAATTGAAAAGAAAGAATTCCAAATCATACAACAACTCTATGAAACAAAAAAAAAAAAAAATTTAAGCCTGAGGTGTGCATAATCTTGTCTCTTTTAATCAGGCACATGAGACAAGATGCACAAAAACAACACAATTAAGTTGTGCTGTGGTGAACAAAAATTTGTCCACCATGACCTTTATGAAAGGAATTCATAGACCGTTGTCTATCAAATTGTTTAGACCATATTCTTTTCTCTAGAGGTCTTGACCTATCTTTGGAAACCAACTTCTTTGAAGAAGATAAAATCTTACATACCTCATGATAGGTGTCTAAAACACCTTAATATTTATCTATTGTTTATGCTTTCTCTGCTAGTTTTCTTGTAAATTATGTATCTTATGTTTTGTTTTTGAGTATTTAGGTACTTTGGAGTCATTTAGAGCAAAAGAAGAATAAACAGCGCGAAAGTCTCATATCATATTCAAGTGCTATTGGGAACGATGCTGTTAGTGGAAGAACTCGAAAGAAGGGGGGAAAGATTTCATTTGGAGCGGAAAACGAAAGCATCATTGCATGTGCACGTGCTATTGGGAGCGCATTGGAGTATACAGGGAAGCCATCTGCCTACAACAACACTTTTGTTGGCCTATAGTTTTTTTTTTGGGTGCCTATAGTAATTCTAATCATTACCTAGCCTAAAAGGAGAGGAAATTCAGTCATCTTGTTTTCAGTACAAACTATCTAAAAATCATAAAAAAGAGTAAAGGTTGCGGCTGCATCAATGTTTCGATTTTGGAGATCGAGAAGCTGTGGTTTGGTGTTGAAAAGGGAAGTTGAGTCTGGTAACCTCTGAAACAAGAAAGATTGAAGAACTGAACAGCTTAAGGAGATGGTGACGATCTCTGGTGGTGTTGGAATTAATGGAATTAAGGTTTTTAAGGATGAGAAGATGAGTTGTACTCTAAATCATTGATAATGGTATAGAATGGGTCATGAGAAGAATGGGATATGGTGATATTGGTTATTGAATCCAATTTGAAGCAATCGAGGCCTAGATGAAGAGGATTTCAAAATTGGGTACTGTGATTTGGTGGATATTTTGGGATTGAATGGAAGAAGTTGAAGTTCTATGGTGTTGTGTCTTAGGTGGCAGCTGTGATTAAGTAATAGAATGAAGATGAAGAATTTGTTGTTGATAAGGAAGATTGCAGCTTAGATGAATGTTTAGGAAACAGATGGGAGTTTGAAATGATTGTAGTCATGAAGAGAAGTTAAACTGGTGGTGTTGGTTTCTTGTGAATTGCAACTGCAGTCTTGGGCTGGTGATTGGCCAGAGTTAACCAAAGTGCAGTTGGGGAAATGGAGGTGTGTTTCAGTTCAGATTGAGAAGTAATGAAGTGCAGCTGAAGCTACAGAACTAATGGATAAAGGTGTTGGTTCTGTGTGGTTTTGGACTTATATTGCAGAAGATGGCAGTGATTCTGAGTGAATGGGTGGACTGGAACTGGTGCTCAAGAGGTTGTGCAATTGTTGGAGTTGGTTGTTGTGGATTGTTGTTGATCCAAGGAAGGAAGGGTCAGGGTTTTTGTTGGATCAAGTTATGAACTTGAGCTGGTGGCGACCTGGGCATTATGGCCTGAATTGTATTGCAGGAAGTGATGTGAATGAATCTGGTAGAGCTGCTTCTGTGGAGGTTACTGTGTAGGTGGATGAGATGAATTTGATCAAGTGTTGCTGGTGCAAGTGTTGCAACTATGAATTGCAGGTCTGAGCTTGGAAAATCAGCTGGTGAAACTGAGACGTGGAGATGCAGGTGAGCAGCTGAAGTGTTGCTGCTATGAGCATTGTCGCCATTGGATACTGGTATGTTAGAAGGAAGCGCAAGGATCAATTTCTGAGCTACATAATGCCAAATGGTACAGGAAATGATGCTTGTAAGTGCTGCAATAAGCCGCAAAGGCTGGCAGTTTGACTGTGCTGAGCAGCTGAGCTGCTATTGAAGCAACATGGAAGGTGGAAGTGTTGATATTCATGGGTACTGATGGTGATGTAAGGAGAAGTGGCAATGAAGACATTGGTGGTGGTCAGATGGAGCTGTATTGAGATAGCATTGCAGGTGGTGCTGCAATGAAGCAATGCAGAAGGAATGAGGAGAAGCTACAACTGAGCAAGTAGTGACAAATGGTGGAGTGGATAGGCAGTTTGAACTGAGCTGCAGTTGGAGATTCGGATCTATGAGGTGCCGCAAATGTAAATTTGGAAATGCAGGCCTGAAGATATGGGTGTTATTGGCACTACAATGCAGAGAATGAAGCCGGTGCAACAAAAGGAAAGTGCGTGACTCGATCGTGTTGTTAGAAATAGTGCGAAAACGGGTGAAAATGGCACGCCGGTAAGCATAGTTCCGGTAGTCGGATTTCAGAGGTTAAAGTGTCGATCGCAATATTTTAGTGAATCGCGAGGGGGGTATGAGTCGGATGCAAGAACTGATGGCTGGAAGTATGAGCTACGCGTCACACTTTTGGGTACGTTTTCGCAAGAATATAAAATTGGATTTAGATGGGTTATGCAAATGTTTGAAATGCAGGAAAGCAAAGCTGAGCTACCGGAAGTGCATAATTTCCTGGTGACAGTTTCCAGTGATTCAAGTGATCGGATAAAGTTTTCAGGTGACCGGATTCCGGCCAAGTTCCGGTAAAAAACCCAGTTTTCCGGCAACCACTTTTGGGATAGATTTTATACATGGGTTTCTCTTGCTCGTGGGCCGGGTGAAATTCCAACTAATGGACTTTGAAGACAAAACCTATTTTTGGAAGGAGAAAAAAGCTATAAAAAGGAAGTTTTCTACACAATTTGATACAACATTTTTATTCTATTTTTGGAGCTTTTGCAGAGAACTACTTCTAGGGTTTGCTTTCTTTTATGTTTCATAGTCTTCCTTTGAATATTTTGATGATGAAATCCATGAATATGAGTAGCTAAATACAATAATTGGTTATGGGATAAAAGTTGATTTCTTCAAGCATGTTATTTGATTCCATGAATTAGTTTTGTCTCAATTTTATCGTTTATGATTCATTGTTTTATTATCATATGATTTGAATGCTAGTTTGGTTGAGTCCGGAATCAATTGGATTTGTTTTCATCTCTAAAGCTATATTAGGGTTTTCAATACATAAAAGTTGTTATCTCTGATTTTTAGTAGCATCTTGTGGTTAATACTTGTAGTGATACATCTTTTTAATCGCATATGAACCATAACCTTTGTTAAAACGAATTAGTGCTTTTACACGTTTGTTTGTATCGATTAGTCTTATTTCATAGAACTTATTGCTCTTAGGGAGTTAAATCTAATTGTGCTTTTACACTTTAGGTTACTTTTTAAGAAGATTTCACGATAGCATCTTTTAATGTTGTTTGTGATAAAATCAGGAAATAAACGGGATACTCTTGCGATCAAGATATCCTAGGACTTTTGATAATTGAGAGATTAAATACCAATTCTAATCATAGATGAAAAATACATGTTTATGAATGATACTATCCCTTAACCAATATATTCTCCTCATTGATTATTCCAACTATTTACTTTGCTTTATTTAGTATTATTACTTTGATAAAAACAAAAACACATCTTGGGTTATTTGGTTACATAAGAATATGAAAATTGCATAACAACAATCGCCTCTCTGTGGATACGAACTCTTTCTTATCGAATACTATATTTATATTAGTTGAGTGAGGAAGTGAAATTATTTTTGACGCATACGACACGCATCACCTCAGCAGTTTTTTGAACAAGTTTAAGCTTGTTTGCTAGGTGATTTTCTCTTCGTTTAAGTCTATTGACATGTCTCATCTTGTGTTTATACTTGAAACACTTTGAAAGTTCATGAACCTTGAGTGAACAATAAGAGAATGTCAATGGATAAGATGATTCGTTTAAGCTTCTAGGCACAGAGTGGAACCTAAAAAATAAGACAGAGAGTTTCCAACAAAAGGGTTAATTTCTTCATCCAGATTGGTTGAGTCTCCTTCTGGAAGAATATCAATATTGATGTATGTATTGCTACAATTATCAAAATCGATGTCTTCACAAAGAAGTGCAACACTTGATTTATCGTCTTCATTCGAATCATAGTGATCAGATATTTCATCAAGAGTTGCAGCAAGACCTTTATTTCCATTGCATTTTCTACGGTTCAGACATTCATTTTCAAAATGACCAAAACCTCTACACTTAAAGCACCGTGGCATATCCTCACCATCAACCTCATCAGCATCCCTGTTTTTAGGAAGAATGCGATTGTGAGGTTTAACTGACGACCTAGGTTTTTCTATAGAAAATCGTTTACTTCTCTCTATTAGAAGATCCCTAAACTGTCTTGTGATCATAGAGACTGATTTGTCAAGATCTTTATCTGATGAATCATCCTCAGAAAGATTATCATTAGAGACATAAACACTTTTACTTTTATCAAGTAATTTAGTGTTCTTTTGTGCTTTGAAGGCAACATCCTTTCCGATTTTGGATGTATGCTCATGATCAAAGATCTTATCTTTCCAACCAACGTATTTCTGGAAAGAGCATCAAGGTTATTTCCCTCAACGATGGCATGCTTCTTAGAATCATATCTAGATGGAAGCGATCTGAGAATTTTCATCAGAATGTCCCTTTCAGGGATAGTCTTACCCAATTCAAAAGATGCATTAACAATTTCAGACGTACTTTGTGATTAAACTCGTCAAATGAATCTTCATATGCCATACGAAGGTTTTCCCAATCAGAATTAAGGTTTTAAATCCTATCTTCCTTTTCACTGGTATTCCCTTCAAATATGGTTTCTAAGATATCCCAAGCATCTTTAGACCGAGTGCACGTAGTCACATTGTGCTGAAGATATGGGGTAATGGCATGTATGATGACATTCAAATCGTCAGAGTTTTTCTTTGCAGCAAGTATCTCAGCAGCGTCATATGCACCAATATCCTTATGAACGGTCGCATTCCCTACTGCCACAACATGAGCATTATAGCCATTAACTATATATACCCATGATTAAAATCACACGCTTGAAGAAAGGCACGCATATAAATTTTCTACTACAAGTAATTTGAGCCATCGAAGACTGGTGGTACATTTATAGAGATAGCTCATATGTCCATATCAAATCGCTACAAACACAGAATTGTAAAGTCTTTAACGTGTTTTCCTACTATGATACCAATTGAAAATGCATGGGTCTAACAACCACACCTAAAAATTCGTTTCACAATCTGAAAGGACTTACTCCAATATAATTTCTAGAGAATCGACTAGATAGTCAGACTCAATCTAGAGTAAAGTATATCAAAGAGTGTAAATATATCTAACTCTTAATTCAATCAGCAATCAGCAAATAGAAATCTGTGATCCCGATTGAATATAAGAGGAGTTACTTGAACAGTACCAAATACCAATGTTCAAGTGTCAATCAATGTAAATCAACAACCAAAGGTTGGATATTCTAATTGATTGATCTTAATGCACAACCTGTGATATTTCAAATATATAACAAAATATAATACGAAAAAGAAATAACACAGATACCAGAAATTTTGTTAACGAGAAAACCGCAAATGTAGAAAAACCACGGGGCCTAGTCCATATTGATCACCACATTGTATTAAGGCGCTACAGACACTAGCCTACTACCAATTAACTTCGGACTGGACTGTAGTTGAACTCGAATCAATCTCACACTGATTCAAGGTACAGTTGCGCTCCTTACGTCACTGATCCGAGCAGGATACTACATACTTGATTCCATTAGCTGATCTTACCCACAACCAAGAGTTGCTATGACCCAAAGTCGAAGACTTGATAAATAAATTTCTGTCCCACAGAAATACCCAAGATTTTTTGTTCTGTCTTTTGATAAATCAAGGTGAACAGGAACCAATTGTTAAACCGGACTTATATTCCCGGAGAACATCCTAGTATTATCAATCACCTCACAATAAACTTAATAGTCAAGCAAAACAAATCATTGTGGAATCACAAACGATGAGACGAAGGTGTTTGTGATTACTTTTATATTTCCTATCGGAGATATAAAATCTAGAGTCAATTAGTACTCAACACGATAGAAATATCAAGATCAGATCACCCAACTAAAAATAGAATAGTTGGGTCTAGCTTCATAATCCCAGTGAAGTCTTCAAGTGGATAACCTACATGGTCTCGAGAAGAAACCTAAGGTTAAAGGATAATCGACTCTAGTTATGCAACTAGTAACACACATGAGGTGTGGGGATTAGGTTTCCCAGTTGCTTGAGTTATCCCTTATATAATTTTGAAATCAGGGTTTGCAATCCAAGTTACCTTGGTAACAAAGCATTCAATAATCATCATTAGATGAAAAATCTGATTTAACCAAGCTAATATATTTCAACTATTAGATCGAACTTAGCTTGTTACACACAATTGAAATGTACCCTCATTTAGGTTTGTGTAGCCTTACCTAAACGTGTACACCATGTTGGTTCATAAATAGTTAACCGAGGTTAGCCATATGATAACTCTCATATTAACCTTATTCATCTTAACCATAACTAGTTCAAATGACTCAAATGAACTAGTTGAAGAGTTGTTCAATTGCTTAGATCTCATAGAAGTATATAAGACACAATCGAAGAAAAATCGTTTTTGATTCACTCGAATCGATTCATGAACTTTATAGCCACAGTTTTCAAATATGCATTCCTTAGTTTATATATATTTAAGTTCACGAATAAACCAATTTTAGAAAGTAACACACTTAAGTATGCATACGGGTATGCGTACTTAAGTAACTGGATTTGAGTTTGTTTTGGTTTCCAAACTCAGCAGAAATTCTCGGTTCGAAAACTTCCGCCAATATGCGTACGTGTACACATACTTAAGGTGACTAGTTTAGGAGTTTTTAATTCCCAAACCCAGCAGATATTTTCGGTTCGAAAACTTCCGCCAGTATGCGTCCAGGTACGCATACTAATCTTGTCTCCTTCACCAATTTCGTATACACACACATGCATACACTTGGCTCCCAGTTTATGGATTTATACACTAATGTGCGAACACACTATATATGCTTATATCCAAAGATGGTTACATTATCAACTCTACATTCCAATCATTAAAACATTCTTCTATAATGAAAATAGCCATTTTCACACACAATTAGCATCAAAGCAATTTTCAAGTTATTGAAATGTCAAAATGACTTTCGACACGAGTAAATATGAACATGGCTAAAGCGAAAGCTTGCCAACACATATTTTGAGAAACATGTAAGCGAGATATACTTAGCTCTAAATCTCAAATGTGTATAGTAGAAAACTATATCGTAAAACGATTAAACGATCTTCTTTTAAGAGCAAACGTTCATGTAAAATATTAGGTCCTGATATCTCAAGGAAAATCTTGAGCATGAGAGAGGATGGTATAATACAAAATATTAAACGAGCTTCTTTTAAGAGTAAACATTCATGTTCCGACAGAGACCCCTTGGCTTTATCAAATAGTCTTACTCTTAAACTTAGTAGCTTTTGGGTCCTTTCCTCATAAACGGAATTTGTGCAGCATTTGCTATCATTGTCTTCTTAATGGTTTTCCTATGCGAAAACGAAAAAATCTTGAACGATCCCAATTTTACAACATGGGAGAAAGTCATCTATTTGCTTACAAAGTTCTACGAATTTGACGAGAATCTCATCATCACATATTTCGAATGCCATCCTGCATGCAATGAAAGAAATTATGTCGTCCCCAATGGAGATCAACATGCAGTAGAAACTATATATACCGGAGATTCACCTCCACAGATTGAAAATTTTCCATCAATGGTAGGTTTTGGAAACGAAACCCTGCATAATGAGAACTCCAATAAAGCTAGAGGGAGATCTACAACATTAAATGTTGATTACGATATAGATATTAACCATGGATATTTTACACCAACATCAAAAGGCGATATAGATTTTGAAAATTCTACACCACGAGATAACGATTTTGTGTCGGGTGTTAGAAACTCAACTTTACACAATGACACATGACATTAATTTACAAAGTCATAGGGATTTGAGGAACATTAATTAATCTTTAGATTTTATAGATATCAGTACATATTGGATTTAATTTTAGTTCTTCGACAATGTTATTTTGATCATGATTATCAATTTATTGGTTTCAGATGTGCAGTATGATTTTTTCTGATTGTTCATCTAAATAATACTATTATGTTAGGTTTTATTCTCTCCACTCCTTTGATAAAGGTAAAGTTACTTTACTTGTGCTGTATAGCTCCTATTGTGGCACTTCCATTCAGATTTACTTAATCCCCTAAAAGTTGCATATATTTGATTTGATCCATTATATATACTTCCTTTCCTTTTGCTCTATAAATTTGAAACTAATCAGCGTTCTGCAAAATCCCATAGGCCACTTGGAGGGTAAGATCCAGCTATATACCCAGCATGCTAATTCAAGTTGATTTTCGAGAATGGTTGGAGTTCCATGTACAATATAATAACCACCCACTCATTTTCAGAAAAAGTGACACTTTTACTTTCCCAATTTAACATTTTTTAGGAAAAAATAAAAAAATCAATTTTATTAAAACTCAGGTAGTATTATGATTGATTTGTGCTTTATCATTTTATAGAAAACATGTTGCACTTGGAGACTTTTAATGTATCAAGAGAGGGAAAGAGACCACCGTGTAAAAATTCCTTAACAACTGCGGCTATAGTCGTTATGAAGACAAACACAATATTATATTTATTTACCTGATTATTTCTACTCCCCCAGTCCCCAATATAAAGACGGAGATTTAGATTTTGGTTGTCTCATTGGATAGGTGAAACTCCATTTTCAAGATGGGTTTTTCCATAAATTACTCAGTGAGGACAAAATCGTTCTCCAAGGCCAATTACTCGCTGAGTAATCGCTACAGGCTATATGACCGAGGCGATTTCCGAATCCAAGCCATTTATGATTTTTAGCGATTAAGGCGGACGATTTTGCTGATTTTAACTGATTTTTAAGCAAAACGAGTTAACGATTTTTCCAAGTTGGCCTTGCATGCACTAAAAGAAGATTTTTTTTCTTCGTAACCCCTCAAATGGGAGTTATCAAATAGAAAAACCTTTATATACATACTAATAAATATTATTTTTTTTAATAGGAAAGAAGATTTCAATTGCTGAAAAACAATGTTACATATTGTCTTTGTCCTGCTGGAGTACAAGTTACCCAGTCAGGCATATTATTGGACCAATTAAAATATATAGAATGAGTTCTTGCAAACTTTGCTAAAGAGTCAGCTAAATGGTGTGCATCTCTATGAGCATAAGTGCAAATCCAAAAATCAAAGGACTTTAAAGTTGCCAAAGCATCATTAACTAGATTGGATATTGTCCATTTCACTGAATGAGGCTTTGCATTTATTGTTATAACCACGTTCAAGCAGTCTCCCTCCAAATATATCTTCTTCCAACCCTTCCTTTTAGCCCACAAAACAACTTCTAGTGAAGAGTGTGCTTCAGCTTTCTCTAGATCTAATACTAGACATGCATGTCCTCGCAGTCCATTGTTGTTCCCGACAGAATCTCTACATATTAGACTCCATCCTGACATTATGTTATTATCAATGTAGGATGCATCAAAATTTATCTTGCACACATCATTTACTGGAGGAATCCAGTTTTTAACAGGTTGAGGAATCAAACCACTTTGGGAGACTTGAAAAGTTGTAGTTCTATCAATCGCTTAACTGCATTATAATATTGTTAGCCACTTTAGAAGGATTAATGTTATTAATCTCAAAAACTTTAAGACACCTGGATTTCCAGATTAGCCAGATAATGAAACAAACTAACTTATACATCCTATAATCTCTGTGAAGCACAATGTTGGATCTTAAGAAGAAATTACACAACCACTGATGCACATCTTGACCATGTAAAAGATTTACAAGGTTAGGGTTCACAATCTACCAAATTGATCTAATGAGAGAACACTCAAAGAACAAATGCTGAGTAGTTTCTACACTGAAATTACATAAAGCACATAAATTATCTTGGTGGCCACAAACCCTAGCAAGTCTGGATTTAGTTGGAAGACAATTATGGATGAATTTCCAAATAAAGTGTTGAACTCTAGTTGGAAGTTTATGCCTCCAAAAATATTTCCAACAGATATTCGGATTGTTCTTAGTAGGCTTATCTACTAAGTTTTCATTCAAGATATCATTATATGCTGACTTGATGGTAAAATTCCCATTGTGAGAGGGTTTCCATCTAAGTTTATCCACACCTGTAAAAGGAATTATTATATTAGTAATTTCTTTCATAGTATTACTTTCAAACAAAGCTTCAAGAACATCAACTTTCTAGCTTTTTTGTTCATGACCAATAAGTTGGCTGACATGAGTCAAGCCAGAAGAGTAAAGATAAGTTGGTGGAGGTATGTGCATGTTTGGAATCCAGGAATCTTTCCATAGTTGCATATCCTTACAATCTCCAATCTTCCATACATAATGATACTTGATAATACTCAGGAACTAGTGGAAAATAGCAGTTTCGCGACCGTCAAAGCAAGTCATAGATACGAGTTAAATGACTTGCTTTAGCGGTCTGGGAAAGGGTCGCTGTTTGAGCGTTTTTTCATCTATGACGTGGCTATGCGGGTCGCTGAATCACTTGTATCACGACCGATTTTAACGGTCTATGAATAAGGACTGGCCCTCATCGGTCATAAATGTACTTTTAATATAATAAAAAAAAAAGGATTCAGATCGGCTGACTTGCCTGCACTGAATCTGTCTGGGCGGAAATAATCTGACTAAACCAAAATGAAACTAAAAAAAAAAAAAAACTCAAATCAGAATTCAAACTCAAATGAAATTAAAATTAAAGCTGATAATTAAACTCGGATAACTTTATTAAAATCTATTAAGTTACAACCTCAAGACTAAGATCTATGTTCATCATCAATTCCTCTTAACCACTTTAACAACAAATTGTACTCGCATTTTGGTGCATAAACTCTACGAAATAACTACCTTATATACAACTACAATGTCCAAGTACATTGTTGAAGTAGAGCACTCAATACCGTGGAATTTGTTCGCTGCGGGTATTTTAATTCATGAGATTCACATGTCAGAACAACATCCACACAACTCTATGAACTGCTTCCCACCCTGAATACCTAAAGTTGAAGTTAATTTGAGGAGGTGACTGATGACGGTGGTGTAATTACAACTGCAGTTCCCATAATATTGGATTGTGCGCGAACATCAGGCATAACCTACGAGGGAAGTTGTGTAGGAGTTTCTTGGAGTTTGTCAGGTCTAACAAGTATCAATGCTTATTCAGCTGGAGTATAAGCAACAACAATACCGTCCCCATTTCCCTACAAACTGCTGCCCAACTTCAACACCTAAAGTATATGAATAGATCAGAAGATTCAATTAGCATTCAAAGTGCCCATGAATACTCATATATAAGAATAAGTTCAGTTAACCAACCTGGAAGAGCATCAAATTTATTTTCTATGAGACGAATGGTATGGTCTGTATCATCTGCAAATAGCCTTGCCAAAATTTATTGTAGTTGTGATGCACAGTTTAGATGCTGATAATGTTACGCAGTTGTTAGCTGTTGATATGATGTTGAAAGAAAGATAATGAGACAAGGATCAGATTTGTGAAACTATGAACAAATAATATAAGGTGGATATAAGTATAAGTATAAATACACTTATATGGCATCTCAATAATGGTCATACTATATATCTTTACTCACTAGAAGTGAAAACAAACTGAATAAAGGATTTACACATTCAACGCTCTTCATTTTGCTCTATAAATGTTATGCATTGGAGAATACAACTTTAACATAATCACATTAGTGATACACATACCTTGTTGAATTGCACCTGCAAAGTGTTGTTTTCTCCCTAAGAACCTAATCCTATTTGCATTTTTATCACACTACTAGGCTCCTGAAACAGAAAAAAAAAGTTAAAGATGTTGCAAGTGATCAAATTAAAGACAAACTTATACATAGCAAGTAAAGAATATAATAAGGTTTACTTACCTTTGCTATTACACATTTGTGATAACATTGAATTTGTACCTATAAAGGGGAAAAAACAGAAGATAAAGAAAATAAATTCAGAAGATGCTTGATCAATATAAAAAAGCTACAATTACATAAATTAAGTAAATAAAGTAATGCAAACAAGACACACCTTATGAGGAGGATCATTATCAGGTTCAACAAACATATTAATCAAGTTCAATATCTCAACCCTACAGCCCAATCAACAATATAAAGTCAGTGGTAGCATATAAGTAAAGATGCAAACAACGATCTAGAAAAGCCATGTAAAACCAACCTGTTTGAAGTAACGCACATGACCATACACTATCCCAACAACAGATAATCGACCATTACTTGTTCACCCATATCGTATTTCTGATCAGGGGTAACAAAATGATCTAAAGATTCGAGCTTCCAAGATAGTATCTCCTTCCTTGGTCCACAAAGTGTTGCAACCATTGCCAAAAGATTCTGAAGGTATCGACCAAGCGCAACATCATGCCTGATAATCCCTGCATACATTCAATAAAGTAAGCATAAGCAGTCAAACTCGCTAAGCACCTGAATAAATAGTGGAAACAGAACCGACCTGGATGGCCTGGTAGCTGGTCAGAAGAAATTGGTGAATCTCATAAATACTGGGGACGATTTATCCCCATAAAAAATATTTAAATCCTCCATCTCTTAACCAATTTCTTAAAAATAATCTGCAAACGATAATAAACATTCTCATGTTAAAAACAAAGTATTCACTACTCTGGAAGCTTCCTATGGTAACCACCTAATCATCTACTAATATCGTTAGACAGAAAAATGTACAACCTCTGAAGGTATCGACCAAGCACAATAGGACACCTGACAATCCTTCCAGACATTCAATAAAGTAAGCACGGAGTCGGTAACACCTGAATTTGAACAAAGAAAATCATTTCTTACCCAATCCAGATTTTATTTTCATGCCAACTACCATCGAAATAGGAGTAAAACTCTGCCTTCATATCCCTCATACCTTGAAATCTATTGAGGTATAGGATAGCATATCCGTGCAACGTATGAACTCCAACAATTCATACACAAAATCCTTCATCTATGTCCCCATAAAAATCCTACAGGTCAAATAAAAATCTCTCAACATTACAATTACAAATCCAAAACCACTAAATACACAAGTTGCCAATACTCAATCTTAATACATCTATAAATTGAAATCAAATCTTAATAATTCTATCAATTAATAGTAAGAAATAAACAGAATTTCATTAGAACAACTCAATCAAGCATCATTCCCACCATGCCGTCAACACATTTATCATATCAAAGTATCAATACAAAACCAGAATCACTAAAAAGCCTTGATACCCATAAATTTTTCAGACAAAAAATAAAAATCCAATGTCAACAGTTTGTACCTAAGAGACTTAAGCTTGAGCAAAAGCACATAAACCTCTGTTGTTGAATTTTTCAGCATACAGTTCAACACCCTTATGCATAACAAAAGTCTTAAACCTCAGGGAACATAAACCTTTTCTGTCCAACAAAATTCAGTTCTCTAATTTTTGTTCCCTTTCACCTGCAAATCCAAACTACCAAAACACAATCAGATATCTATACCAAAAATAACTAATAAAAAACACAAAAATCAGAACTCCGGAAAACATAATACAACAATAGAGTATGATATTGAAAATTTATACCCCTGATTCGTGAACTTGACCTCTTCTTCAGTTGGAAATTTGAGATCTCTAGATTAATTATATTTTGGGTTTGTTGCTAAATAGGAATTCAGTCAACAACGAATTCCATAAGATTGGAAAAAGATCTTTCTTCCTCTGCCTTTTTTCGGTTTTTGGAGACCAACAAGTCTAGATCTGAAAGAGGGAAACAAAAATTAAATGAAATCATAGTTATCGAAACTAAAACAGTAGATATGTAAATTTATAGGTTATGGACGAAAGCTTAGCTGTAATCTCTACAACCCTAAAACCCAAATTGAAAAAAATTAAAAACAACAAAACCCCTATTACCCAAATTGAAAAGACAAAAACGGAATACAAATAAAACCCTAGATTATAGGAAACAAACCTCACGAAACATCAAAACAAGAGCAATCTTCTTGACATATAAATTCAAGATTCAGAACCATTGATTTATTCTAACTGATTCAATTAAGAGGCACATCGCAATTAAGGGTTTGATAGTTTCATTAGTGATATGATCTTCTTCTTCTTTATTATGATTGGGGAATTTTTTCGAGAGAGAATTGGAGATAGTTTTGGTTGTGAGGTTTTGACTATGAGACAGAGAAGAAGATAGAAATGAGGAAAAAGGCAGACTAGAGATAAGGTTTGGTTTGTTTTGTTTTATTAGAGAGATTGGGAATGAGGGGATAAAATAATAATATAATTTATTATTCTATGACCAGCATCAACCCTCCCAGTTGTGCTCCGCATTTTTATTACATCTATGACCATCTTGACCGGTCCACGATCCATTGACCGCCATTGAGGGTCGGAGACGTGGGTCAAGAAAACCCCATTTTCCACTAGTGAGGCATGTACATATACCTTGCCATATCTAAGATCCCTGCTTATTTACATTGTCAGTAAGAGGATTAAAACTTGGTTCTTCAGGATTATTGATCATCCTCCAAGCTAACTTAGTATGTAAACCAAGGTTCAAAAGGTTAGTTCTTCTAATATTAAGACCTTCTAGCTCCTTGGGAAGGGAAATGTCAGTGAAACCTTTTAAGAAACTCCCTTTTTCATTTTCTTATTTTCCCCACCAGAATCTCATTTGAATATTATCCATCTTATCAGTGAGCTCCTTAGGCATTGGGAACACTGCAAGATGGTGACTAGCTAAACTGACCAAAACAGCTTGGTTCATAATAGTTTTCCTAGGTCCAGCTAAGAATATGGCTTGAAAATTATCAAGTCTATCTCTAAACTATCAAGAAGGTGAACAAAGGAGTCATATTTCCTAGATATATCTCATTTAAATACATGCATATTCCTAATTCTTAAGATATTTGCTATATCATTCTTCACAGAATTAGGGATTTTGATGCTAAAAGCTAAGGCTAATTTATTAAAATTCACCGCTTGACCACTGAACTTACTAAACTGGTCAATTAGGGAAGACAAATTCCTAGCATCTTTAGTCCTAGCTTTTATAAAGATAAGACAATCATCAACAGAAAACAAATGGGAAATAGAAGGACAATTATTGTTTTCTTTAAAGCCATGAATATGATTTTTCTTCTCAGCTTGAATTAAAATCCTAGAAAAAAATTCCATACATAGAATAAACAAATAAGGGGAGAGTGGATGTCCCTTCCTTAAGCCCCTTTGTGGAAAGTATACATTACCTGGAAATCCATTGAGCAAGATAAAAGTATAAACAATAGTTATACACCGTTCAATCATGCTACACCACATATTAGAGAATCCTAGCTTTCTGAGATTATCAATAAGAAAACACCATTCTCCCCAGTCAAAAGCCTTTGACATGTCTAGCTTAACAGCTGCACAACCATCTTGAGTTTTTGTTTTCTTCATAGAATGGATTAGTTCATGAGCAATTATAATATTTTCATAGATATAACTACCAGAAAAAAAAGCAGTTTGAGCAGGAGAAATAATATTATGTAAAACACACTATAGTCTAGAAGCAAGCAGTTTAAAGATGATTTTATAAGACACATTACACATGCTTATGGGTCTGAAATCAATAACACTTTTAGGACAACTATTTTTAGGTATCAAAGTAGTAAAATTATGGTTTAGCTGTTTAAGGAGATGTTAAGAGTGGAAGAAGGCTTGAACCATCTTAACCAAATCCTCTCCCACAGTTGTTGTAGTTTTAAGTTGTGGTAAGTAAAGATTCGTTGATCGGACTATTTTGAAGGTTTGGTTTAAGATTAACTAAAGAAAAACACTAAGACAAACTATTAAAATTTGATTTTTTTTTTTACCGAGGAAAGAAAAGTCTAGGGTTTTGGATTCCACTACTTCTAATACTAGTAAAATCAATAACAATTTCATTGACAAAATACTCCAGTTTACTCAAAACAATTTGGAACCCAATCTCATGCTTTGGAAGATATGACAATACAAGCTCTTTTTATGACTTTCGTCGCTATTCTAAGGCCTAATCCTCCTTCGCTTATAAAATAACGATAGAAACTACCCAAAACAATTTTTACGAAGCATACAAAAGAAGAGATAATTTTTAATAATTTAAAAACACAATATTGGAGTATTTATTGTCAAAGAAAATAATTACTAAATATTACTCATCAAAAATAGCTTCTTCCAAAACCCTAGAAAAGAAATCTAGCTACTCATGGATCGAAAGTTGGAGAAAATTTCATTAATCATTGTATTCAAAAGATATAATTAAGCTTACAATAATTTTGAAAACGATACACAGCTTCTGTTGTTGATAACCGATACACGTTTTCTGCTGTTGAACTGCAATAGTATGCTCCTGCTGTTGAAAACGACACTCTTCTGCGACAGTTTTTGCGAGTCTGTTCTTCGTGTTCTTGAGTTTTTTTTTTTGCAGCAGCAGCAGCAGGTAGGTTTTTGAAACTTCTTGTTCTATGATTCTAAGCCTCCCTATTCTTCTCCAAAGTATATGTATCTCTCCCTTGACCTCCCAATGGCCTATATATACACAACATGGTCCATAAATCTCGATGAAATCTCTCCCTTTTCCTCCACGGTAAGCTACGTATTTTTATCCACCTCCCTGTTTTAGATAACTACTCGATATACAAAGATTTTATTACTTGTTTTTGGTCCCAACACGTCACACAAAGCCCTCCTCTCCATTTTTACATGTAACTTCCATGAAAGAAAAGCAAAACTTCCCCGTAATATTTCTCTTCCCTGTTTAGCTTCAATTCGACGTAAACTTTCCTTGTTTCTTGATTCCAACTCATATACCACTCCTGTTAAGTCGTAACAGGATAATTATAATCCATTTGACCGGTTGAATCTCAGTGCAATGTCCACATCTTCTCAACAGAACCCGGAGTGTATTTCCGACTCTGTTTTATCACCGGTGATTATCCATCCCAATTTTGACAATTCCATCGCCCATACCAGCCCTGTTGAGTTGATATAATCCATCCCAAAAGATTTGATCCATTGAATCTCTTCGGAAGTCCCTCAAAACTCGAACCCTAAATCTGTACGTGAAGAACAATTTTTCCCGCCAAAACCAGTGAGTGTTGATTCATCTTCTGCGGATTATCTAGCCAATTATGATCAAAATAAAGACCATTACCATCCCTGTTTGGACCTTAGGAACAAACCCATTTAGTTTCAGCCATTGAATCTCAGTATAACCCCTTCAAATCTTCAACCCTAATTTTGTTCTTATTTTCCCGCCAAAATTTGAAATTCAAATGGAGAAGATGATCCTCCCCTTATCCAACAGCGATATCCCCTTAGTAATTTGGGCTACATTTAGCAATTATTGGGGTTGCGATAGCAATTTGAGGGGTACAAAGATGAATTTTGTGCTGCACATAGTGAAAAACTCCTGGGTGACTTTATCGACTCCTCCGGGACATTTCGGGGGGTGCTTTTAACACTTTTCTGGGTGCCTTTAGTAGTTTCTCAAGACGTCATCTCTTACCTCTCATATCCACTTCTTATCTTCAATATTTATACATCACTAAGGCTGTCATTATTTTCAGACATAAATCGCATCACTAAAGCCAACATGCCTTTCAGATAGAGATGAAGAAATAAAAGTAAATAATGAGAGATAATTTTCCTCCAACAGCAGTTGCACATGAAATGACACTTTAGCCCTTTTAAGCGACGTTTCTTATTCTTTTGCTCCAAAGTACCTAAAAACACAAAATCAAACAAAAGATACATAATTTACAAGAAAACATAACAAAGAAAGCATAAACAATAGATAAATATCAAGGTGTTTTAGACACCTATCAAATTCCCCCACACTTAGACTTTGCTGGTCCTCGAGCAAATCAAACAAAACTAATTTTCAAACATACAACTCCATCTCGTCGAGGATACGGTCACACTTAGCACGTATAACAAGCCTTTAAACCCCTAGGTGGCCTTAGTGGCCGAGTTATAGTCTCAGGAAGGTTTACCAGAGGTGTACCTACAAAACCTTTTATTCCAAACCCTAGCTATATATGAAGAACTCAGGAACGACACTAAAGAGTCTCCTTGGTTGGCCTACTTTCATTGATCATAAGAGAAAGTACCCGGTTGCGAGTCATATTCAAATATATAAGTGACAGAGTTCTATCAATAATCGCACTATGGACATCAATAATTGGAATCACACAAATGAACATATTAAGAAGATGGATTATAGAGATAGATAGTTCAAAACAATGTTGTCTAAAGGTCAATGGTGTTTCCCATATCTGTCTGAAGGCCTCTGCCAAGATGAACCTATGAATCCTAATGGATTGAGAAACTGGTCTGGACTAATATCAACACTGCATGGCATATACAAGGGAACCAGAGGTCGATAATACTAAATCCAGATCAACTCACTGGAATATACAAGGGAACCAATGGTTGATAATTTTATTGCACAATAATAAACTTTTCACTCTTTTTTTTTTTTTTTTTTTTTATAAATTAACTGCATGATTCGATCTTTTGGATATAAGCATATGCTTCTTGTCAGCAGATTACATGATAGTTCCCATGGATCCTGCGTTCCACGCTTGTTTAGGAGACGAAGACAGGGAAAACACACACATATTTCTATTCCAAGTGTTAATTATATATATATATATTTTTTTTTTCATATATAACTTTATTCCGTTTGGTCTTATTGGTCTGGTCTCTTTATTATTTCACTCTATTCCATCCGGCATTGGTAACAATTCGATGTGTTGGGCCCCACCAAATCACTTAAGAAACATATAATTTTTCAAAAATAAAACAAAAACAGAACGTAGTGTGATGATTCCATTCTAACACCTGAACTCTATCTTTTTGTGAATAGACTCTGTTATTGGGTTCCTTAACTCAACCAAGATGTTTCCATCCACTTAGACTGGTTAGTGTCATCCTAAATTGGAACAAATTTCTAGGCTCTTAAGTTTTAATTTTTCTATTTTTTTATATATTAAAAACTAACTAAAAGTTTTTCCCTCATCCCCAAAATGAAACCTGACATTGTCCTTAATGTTTCAAATTAAAGTGCAGTACCAAAAATATAAGTAACAAGAGGAGTAAAGAGGTAAGTCAGAAAGATAATACCTGGATGAAGCGTACCAATCCTTCCATGGGAGCAAGAAAGAAAGAAAAAAAACAGAAAAAAAAAACAATATACAACAACAGCAGGGTCCTCCAGAGGGACCTTTATCACCATATGTGGGTTGCCTCCCATTAGCACTAAGTTTAGTGTCTTTAACCAGACTTTGTTACCTGTTAAAATTAATCCTGGTATACAGGACCTCTCAGCTCTGATTCTTCAATTGCATGACTGGGTAACTCCAAAAATGGTTTCAACCGCTGACCATTAACCTTGAAAGTTTCTCCGTTCTTAGGATTTTCAACTTCAACTGCACCATGAGGAAATTTTTTTTTGACAAAGTATGGTCCGGACCACCGTGACCTCAATTTACCAGGAAAAAGATGTAGACGAGAATTGTAAAGGAGAACTTTCTGACCTGGTTCAAATGTTTTTCGAATAATCGATTTATCATGAAATATTTTTGTTTTCTCCTTGTAAATTTTCGCACTCTGGTAAGAATCATTACGAATTTCTTCTAACTCATTGAGTTGTAGTCTACGGTTATCACCAGCAGTAGATATGTCAAAGTTTAGCCGTTTAATGGCCCAATAAGCTCGGTGTTCTAATTCTACAGGCAAGTGGCAAGCTTTACCAAAGACAAATCTATACGGAGACATCCCAAGTGGAGTCTTAAAAGCGGTTCGGTAAGCCCACAATGCTTCTATTAAGCGCAAAGACCAATCCTTTCGGGTAGGGTTTACGGTCTTTTCTAAAATCTGTTTAATTTTCCTATTAGACACTTCAACTTGGCCACAAGTTTGTGGGTGGTAAGGTGTAGAAACCTTATGGGTAATGGAGTATTTCTTCATGAGCGCCTCAAAAGACCGGTTACAAAAATGGGAACCTCCATGATTGCTCTAGGCATACCAAATCGAGAGAAAATATTGTCTCTAACAAACTTAATCACAACGTGGCGATCATTTTTCTTGGTAGCGATTGCTACAACCCACTTAGACACGTAGTCAACATCTAATAAGATGTAATAGTTTCCATAAGAATTGACAAAAGGACCCATAAAATCTATACCCCACATATCAAATATTTCTATTATTAGTATAGGATTAAGTGGCATCATATTACGTCGGGTCATCTTTCCTAACTTTTGACATCTATCACAACTTTGACAAAATAGGTGGGAGTCCTTAAACAGTGTTATCCAATAAAGACCGGATTGCAAAACCTTCGCAGTTGTTTTCTTAGAACTAAAGTGACCCCCACAAGCTCCAGAATGACAAAAAGTCAAAACACTGGAGATTTCGTTGTCAGGAATACAACGACAGATGATCTTATCAGGGCAGTATTTGAATAAGTACGGATCATCCCAGAAAAAGTATTTAACCTCAGATAAGAATTTAGCTCTATCCTGTTTAGACCAATGGTCAAATAATTAACAATGTCGGCAAACCAAGGTAAGAAAGAGATGGAAAATAATTATTCGTCAAGGAACATGTCTAGGATCGATTTCTCATCATCTCCAGTATCATTAAGGATAAGGATAAATGGTCAGCTACTACATTTTCAGACCCTTTCTTATCACGAATATCTAGAGTAAATTCTTGGAACAAAAATACCCATCTAATTAGCCGAGGTTTGGAGTCCTTCTTTGAAAGGAGATATTTGAGGGCGGCATGATCAGAATAGACTATGACCTTGGACCCTAGGAGATATGATCTAAATTTCTCCAAAGCAAAGACGATGGATAACATTTCTTTCTCAGTGGTTGTATAGTTTAACTGTGCATCGTTTAGGGTCCTACTAGAATAATAAATCACACTAGGTGCTTTATCACGCCGTTGGCCAAGGACAGCACCAACCGCATAATCAGACGCATCATACATGAGTTCAAATGGGAGGTCCCAATCGGGTGGTTGGATGATAGGGGCAGAAGTCAATAATGATTTTAGCTTCTCAAAAGATGAAACACAAGCTTCATCAAACACAAAGGCAGTATCTTTAGCAAGTAGGTTCGACAGGGGTAAAGCAATCTTACTAAAGTCTTTGATGAAACGGCGATAAAATCCAGCATGGACAAGGAAAGATCTAACATCTGTCACATTCTTAGTGGCCTTAATTTTGAAATCAGTTCAACCTTGGCTTTATCAACTTATATTCCCTTAGAGGACACCACATGTCCTAACACTATTCCATATTTAACCATAAAATGACACTTTTCCCAATTAAGGACTAAGTTCTTTTCTTTACAACGTTCTAGAACTAGTGTAAGGTGGTGCAAGCATTCATCGAAAGAGGATCCAAAAACTGAAAAATCATTCATAAAGACTTCGAGAAATCGCTCAACCATGTCCGAAAATATACTTCACATGCAACGTTGGAATGTTGCGGGTGCATTACACAACCCAAAAGGCATACGCCTGTAAGCAAAAGTACCAAATGGACATGTGAAGGTTGTTTTCTCTTGGTCCTCCAGGGCTATAGGGATTTGGTTATAACCAGAGTAACCATCTAGGAAGCAATAACGACTCTTGAAATCTAATCTTTCTAACATCTGGTCGATGAATGGTAGAGGAAAGTGGTCTTTCCTAGTTGCCGAGTTCAGCTTACGGTAGTCTATACAAAATATCCACCTGGTAGTAACACGGGTAGGGATCAATTCATTGTTCTCATTCGCAACTACTGTAATCCCAGAATTATTAGGGGCAACCTGGACATGACTGACCCATTTACTATCAGATATGGGGTATATGATACCCGCATCTAACAACTTAAGCACCTCAGTGCGGACAACTTCCTTCATATTAGGATTTAAACGTCTCTGCATTTCTCTTGAGGTTTTGGCACCTTCTTCTAGGTAGATGTGGTGCATAAAATCATCAGGACTAATTCCTTTCAAATCTGCTATACTCCACCCTATTGCAGCCTTATGCTATCTAAGAACTCTAACTAGTCTACTTTCCTGATTGGGCTCTAAGTCAGAGGCAATTATGATAGGAAGAGTATTTTCATTACCAAGAAATACATATTTCAGTGTATCTGGTAGCGGTTTTAATTCTAGGGTGGGTGCATTAACTGATGATGGGAGGGTTTTATCTATGGTTGGTGGAATAGGTTCTGGTTTAGGTTGCCATTTTCCATAATTCATTACTGGTGCAGAATCTAACAACGCATTAACTTCTTCAAAATGACTATCCTCATCATAGTAGGCTCCAAAGTGGGCTAAGCACACCTCTAAAGGATCACTAACACTATTGGTGGTAAAGGTATTCTCGACTAGAGAATCAATCACGCATATAGACTCATAGTTTTCATGGTCCGGTGGGGCTTGTAACGCCTTAAAAACATTCACTGAGATTTTCTGATTCCCAAAGGAAAAATCTACTAGGCCAGTTTGACAATGTATGACTGCATTTGCAGTGGCTAAAAACGGACGACCTAGGATGATTGGGATATTGATATCTTGACTAGAGACAGGTTGAGTGTCTAAAATCACAAAGTCAATTGGATAGATAAAGTTTTCTACCTGAACCAAAACGTCCTCAATAATTCCACGTGGGATTTTGACTGACCTATCGGCTAACTGTAGTGTTATCCTAGTTGGTTTCATCTCCCCTATTCTAAGTTTTTCATATACCGAGAAAGGTAAAAGATTCACACTAGCCCCAAGATCTAATAGAGCATTGTCTATCGATTTTTTACCTATGACACATGTGACAGTAGGACAACCAGGATCTTTAAATTTGACTGGGTACTTTTGTGAGATTATGGAACTAACTTGTTGGGTTAAAAATTCCTTTTTATGGACACTCGCATCTCTCTTGATGGTGCACATATCTTTTAGGAACTTGGCCATAGCCGGTACATGTTTTATTGCATCTAACAAGGGCAGGTTTACCTTAACTTGCTTAAAGATGTCTAGGATTTCAGCATATGTACTAGGCTTTTTCTTAGCGAGTCTTTTAGGAAATGGTGCAGGTGGTATGTACACTCTCTCAGGGATATCTTCCTCACTTGGACTCTTAGCACATTCAGGCCCATTAGGGTCTTTAGACGAAGTTTGATCAACCTCAGTCTCTTTATCTGGACTACTATCCTTAGGTGATTCTACCGAGGTTAACTCCTTTAGGGTTCGGAGTTGTTTGGCTAGGAAATTTCCCATTCTCCCTATCATTTAACCGGTTCGAAAGTTGACTTATTTGAGTCTCTAAGTTGGCTATAGCTCGGTCGCTATTTTGTTGGTTACGCTGACTCAACATGATAAAATCATCGAATTTTTGGTTACTCTGGACAACACTTTGGGACAAAAGTTTCATAGATTCCTCTAAAGTCATCATCTTAGGATCAACTGGGCTTGGTACTTGGGCTTGAGGATGGTTCCTAGAAAATCCTAGTGGTGGGTTGCTAGATGGGCCACCTTGATGGTTACATTTAGACCACGAAAAATTAGGGTTATGTCTCCAACCAGGGTTATAGGTTAGAGTACGGGTCAAACTTGGTTCTACCCTCATATTTAGAGTTCATACCATCATGTAGGAAACTAACCTGGTCACTAGTTGTTTCACTAGGGTAGAACAAGGGGCACTGAGGTCCAGTATGACTTTGGTCACCACAAATGGTACATGGATATGTTCTAGGCTCACTATTACAGCTCATAGTATGGTTTGACCCTTGGTTCATCTCTAAGGCCTCTAGACGCCTAAGGATATCTGACCCATTATCGACTCTATTGACCCTATGGATATGGTTCCTAGTTATTTCAGGCTCCCTCATTGAAGCCCATTGACGAGTCTTTTCATCTAACTCAATAAGCTCGTCAAAACATTCCTCTGGGACTTGATTGGTAAATTATTCACCACTCATTGTTTCTACCTGCATTCGGGTTTCACTATCAAGGCCCTCATATAGGATTTGGGCCATGTGGGCTTTCTCAAAGCCATGGTGCGGGAATTGGTATAACAATTCATTAAACCTTTCTATGTAATCGTGTAGGCTCTCACCTATTTTATGCTTAAAGGTTTGGATAGACTGCCTAACAGTAGCAGTCTTGTGGTGTGGGTAGAACTTCTTAACAAAGGCATCTACAAGGACATCTCAGGTAGTGATTGTTTTAGAAGGAATGATATGATACCACTCATTGGCTCTCTCTTCTAGGGAAAAGAGAAAACAAACGCAACCTAAGAACATCTTTTGTGACGTTTGGATAATTCATTGTGTCACAGATCATTTCAAAGTCCCTTACGTGGGTATACGGGTTTTCATTCTCTATTCCCTTAAATTTACGCGGCATGCCAAATGTCCCAGGTTTAATATCAAACTTAACAGTATTATCCAGTAAAACAACCCCAGGTTCACGTATTACTCTAGACGGGTTCAAACGGTCCCTAATAGTTTTGGTTGGTGCGACCTCTTCATCCTTTTCATTAACCATTTCGGAAAAAATAGAAGTACTACCTATATCCGTGTAGCGGGTCGGAGTCAAATTAAAAAGGTCGTTTTCCTCAAGTCTATCTCCTACCCGTTTCCAACGTCGCATACACAAGCAAGAATACTAATGAAGCAAGAAAATCGTGCACATGCAAATGCTGGGGTTCACTAATTTAGGTAATCTTGGGTTACCTACAACAAAATATACCTACAGTCAAAGACTGGTCACAGGTATTGGGATGAGGTTTGTGGTGTTTCGGATGATAACGCCCAAAGGGTTCACCGTACTAAACCACGTGTTTTCCTATAATCTGTGCCTGACGAATAATGCAATTGGTGTGTGCAAGTGCATTTTTTTTAATTAAATAAAAGAAAATAAAGGAAATATACACAAAAGGAAATAAAACCTAAAAAAATAATAACATTTTGGATTTTGTTACTTACCTCTTTTGGTAGGCAATTCCACAATATAGAATATTACCTGCACAATAAAAACAAAAACAATACCCAAGTAAAATCAAAGAAAGAAAAATTAAATAAAACTAAAACTAAACTAAAAAGAAAAGAAAAGAAAAGAAAAATCTAAAACCTAACCTAAAGGCAAGTTCGCGTCGGCGGCGCCAGAAACTGTTGACGTTTTAAGTTGTGGTAAGTAAAGATTCGTTGCTCGGACTATTTTGAAGGTTTGGTTTAAGATTAACTAAAGAAAAATACTAAGACAAACTATTAAAATTTGATTATTTTTTTTTACCGAGGAGAGAAGAGTCTAGGGTTTTGGATTTCACTACTTCTAATACTAGTAAACTCAATAACAATTTCGTTGACAAAATACTCCAGTTTACTCAAAACAATTTCGAACCCAATCTCATGCTTTGGAAGATATGACAATACAAGCTATTTTTATGACTTTCGTCTCTATTCTAAGGCCTAATCCTCCTTCGCTTATAAAATAACGGTAGAAACTACCCAAAATAATTTTTACGAAGCATACAAAAGAAGAGAGAATTTTTAATAATTTAAAAACACAATATTGGAGTATTTATTGTCAAAGAAAATAATTACTAAATATTACTCATCAAAAATAGCTTCTTCCAAAACCCTAGAAAAGAAATCTAGCTACTCATGGATCGAAAGTTTGAGAAAATTTCATTAATCATTGTATTCAAAAGATATAATTAATCTTACAATGATTCTGCAAACGATACACAGATTCTGTTGTTGATAAACGATACAGTTTTATGCTGTTGAACTGCGATAGTATGCTTCTGCTGTTTAAAACGACACTCTTCTGCGACTGTTTCTGCGAGTCTGTTCTTCGTGTTCTTGAGTTTTTTTTTTTGCAGCAGCAGGTAGGTTTCTGAAACTTCTTGTTCTATGATTCTAAGCCTCCCTATTCTTCTCCAAAGTATACGTATCTCTCCATTGACCTCCCAATGGCATATATATACAAAACAGGGTCCATAAATCTCGATGAAATCTCTCCCTTTTCCTCCACGGCAAGCTACGGCTTTTTCTCCACCTCCCTGTTTTAGTTAACTACTCGATATACAAAGATTTTATTACTTGTTTTAGGTCCCAACACGTCACACAAAGCCATCCTCTTCATTTTTACACATAACTTCCATGAAAGAAAAGCAAAACTTCCCGGTAATATTTCTCTTCCCTGTTTAGCTTCAAATCGACGTAAACTTTCCTTTTTTATCGATTCCAACTCATTTGCCACTCCTGTTAAGTCGTAACAGGATAATTATAATCCATTTGACCAGTTGAATCTCAGTGCAACGTCCACATCTTCTCAACAGAACCTGGAGTGTATTTCCGACTCTGTTTTATCACCGATGATTATCCAGCCCAATTTTGACAATTCAAGCGCCCATACCAGCCCTGTTGAGTTGATATAATCCATCCCGAACGATTTGAGCCATTGAATCTTTTCATAAGTCCCTCAAAACTCGAACCCTAAATATGTACGTGAAGAACAATTTTTCCCGCCAAAACCAGTGAGTGTTGATTCATCTACTGCGGATTATCTAGCCAATTCTGATCAAAATAAAGACTATTACCATCCCTGTTTTGACCTTAGGAACAAACCCATTTAGTTTCAGCCATTGAATCTCAATATAACCCCTTCAAATCTTCAAACCTAATTCTGTTCTTATTTTCCGGCCAAAATTTGAAATTCAAATGGAGAAGATGATCCTCCCCTTATCCAACAGCGGTATCCCCTTAGTAGTTTGGGCTACATTTAGAAATTCTTGGGGTTGCGAATAGCAATTTGAGGGGTACAAAGATGAATTTTGGGCTGCACATAGTGAAAAACTCCTGGGTTACTTTATCGACTCCTCCGGGACATTCGGGGGGGGGGGGTACCTTTAACACTTTTCTGGGTGCCTTTAGTAGTTTCTCGAGCCGCCATCTCTTACCTCTCATATCTACTTCTTTTCTTCAATATTTATACATCACTAAGGCTATCATTATTTTCAGACATAAATCGCATCACTAAAGCCAACATGCCTTTCAGATAGAGATGAAGAAATAAAAGTAAATAATGAGAGATAATTTTCCTCCAACAGCAATTGCACATGAAATGACACTTTAGCCCTTTTAAACGACGTCTCTTCTTCTTTTGCTCCAAAGTACCTAAAAACACAAAATCAAACAAAATATACATAATTTACAAGAAAACATAACAAAGAAAGCATAAACAATAAATAAATATCAAGGTTTTTTAGACACCTATCAACAGTGTCCCACATCAATTGATAGAAACCAGGAGGAAAACCATCTGGATCAGGTGAAGTCCATGGTTTCATAAAAAAAAAAACAACTTTTTTAACCTCATCATCATTGGGGATTGCTATTGGCATAGCATTATCAGACTCACTTATACTAGCATTCAAATTATTTGGATAATCAGTAGGCTTGGGAGGATTCGTAGTCCTACTCATGCTACTAAAGTGTCTTAACAATTCATCTTCAATACTTTTTCTATCCTCAATCCAGATACCTACATTAGATTGAAGGGACCGTCTTTGAGTCCTTTGTCTCCCGAAATTTGTTTTTTGATAAAAATAAGCAGTGTTTCTATCATCTAATATAAAAGAGTATCATCCTTACCTTTTTGTCTCCAAAAATCAGATTTACTATTTAAGTTTTTCAGTTAAGTCAGCAACTCTGGAAGCATTACTAGTGTTAGCATGACTAGTAATTGCACACAATTGGGATTCTTGATTAGCTATTTGATTTTCAATATTACCAAAATGATGACAGTTCTAGTGTCTAAGGCCCACTTTGGTATTTTTGAGACACATAGAAAACTGAAAAGCAACCAACCCATTAGAATTACTTTTCCATTTAGACCTGATAAGATCAGTGCAGGTAGAGTCTCTAAACCAAGCTTTATTTATTCTAAATGGTTTTTTGGTGTTACTTTCCATTTTACTAGTTATACCAGCATGATAGGGAAATGGTCACCACCCACTACAGTCAAGTGATAGAGAGAAGTGGAAGGATAAATAACATTCCATTATAGAGAGATGAGATCTCTATCTAATATCTCCAAGATAAGTTCATCACCACTTCTTCTATTAGACCAAGTATAGGGGTTGCCTATATAGGACATGCTAAACAAATTCATACTTTGTATGAGATTGTTGTTGTTATTATCTATATAATTTTGGTTAGGGATATTAGCTCCCTTATTTTCATGTTTATCTAAGATAAAATTAAGGTCACCTAACACTATCCAAGTATTGTTATGTAAGTGACTAATATTCCTAATGTGGTTCCATTGAGAAGACTTATCCTGATCAATGAGGGCTCCATAAATGCAAGTGAGCAAGGTGCTATTATTTTGACTTTCCAGTTTATCTAAGCAGTTAATCATGTTCAGCTGCACATCAATAGCCTGCAAATCGATTTTATCTTTCCAGGGAAGACATAGACTAGCATACAAACCAACAGGATCAAGAAAAGTAATATTTGGATACTTAGATCTAGCTAGAAAATACTGTATTCCTTTCTTTTGATTTCCGGTTTCTGTCAAAAAAATGATATCCGGGTGTTTTGGGATCTAATGAGCATATTTAGATGATTCCTTGTATGCATGTTTCCAAATCCACAAACATTCCATGATATAATTTTCATGTTTGAAAAATAGTTTTTATAACTGCTGCAACTATTTATCAAGTTGTGAGTTGGTTTGGTTTTAGAGACAATATTATAAAGAAAATACTGTGGCAATGTTATTAAATAATTTTTTTGAAGTATACCTTATTATCCCATGTGACGTTGTTAGCTTGTTTCTCCCCTGTTATGATTCTATCTGCAACTTGTAGATCCATTTTTTTCCCATCATGGGAGTTTTTGATGCTGAAATCTGGTTCAGAATCTTGAGAGTCTGAAATCCTAATACTTTTTACCAAGCATGGATGATTCATTATCCTCCTCCTTTTGAAGCGATTATTTTATCATTGGAGCTATGGGAATGCTTAGGATGGACAAAGGGAGTGTTTTTTATCTCTTTTTTCTTATGGCAATTTGGGAAAATTGCAACATCTTTTCAATCTGCTTTCTTGTTATTTCCAATATTTTTTTTATACCAAAGTAATATGGATTATTGTGAGCTTTTGTAACAAACTCAGCTGCTACAGAACATGCTCCTTCACCTCCACCATTAGTTTTTCTATCTTTGTCACTGAGATCACATTCATATGTTCAGGTAGCAGCTTCTTAGTTGGACCCAAAAACATTGATGGTTCCAATCCAAATCCTTGTAGATGACCTCTGAATTATAGCCAGGAAGAATAATTAAATTCCTATTGATACTCCAGGGTCTGGTTACAAAGACCTTATTCTTTGTTTCTTCATCTTTGAAATTGAATACCATGGTATTTTTGTCAATCTCCATCACATTTACTTCATCTTCAGGAATAAATGACCATGTGAATTTGATATGGTGTTCCACTACTTTGAAACTCATTGACCCTTCCTCCATTATGATCATGATAATTAAACAATATTCCCAATTACCTGTTATTTAAATATTTTCTTCTTCAGGCAATTGCTCTTGAGATTCATTTTCATTTTCATGCTCAAAAGCTGCTTGCTTGAATTTTTCTGCTATATCAATGACTTGTTCTTCATTTTCTGCCGCCATAGTGATCTTGTTAATTGGGTTATTTCTTTCTTTGTCTGCGACGTCCTCTTTTTGATTAATATATTAACAAAACTCAATTAAATTATTAGGGTTTTCTCTATCAAGAGAAGATACAACCATCCATGATTTTTGGCATGAAGATATATGGTAGTTTTAATAGTCTCTTTTATTTGTAGAAACAAAATATATGAGTAATAATCCATAGATAGTTTTCAGGGTTTTGTTACCCAACTTGTAACGACTTTTTTGAATTTCAAATATCCATTTTCTCCACCTTTTCTTTCTTTGACTTTTCTGCTTCATGACGGTGGATCAGATCTGACTGAGTTGGTGACTCTCACAATGAAGAATCAATGGATACAGAATGGATTCAACAAGAAACTTATCTAGCAGAGCAAACACTATAATCACAACTTTAAAATAGGCAAGCACCATTGAGGAGATAACAATCTGTAAACACATTAAAGGGAAAAGAAAGATTAGTTTGAATACATTGTAAAAAAATGTAGATACTTTGTCAAGTAATGATTTCCAATAATGAAAATAAAATTGAATTTAAGAAATTAGACAGTATAGATTAAACAAAAGTTCATTTCAAATAGAGGTGAAACAAAGTAGATGTAATAAGTGATGGAATCAAAACATCATGGATATTGTGATTAGAATCAAGAACAAGGAAAAGAATGCAAACTATAGGTAATGAGTTGACTCAGAATTTTTCCCGATCCTCAGAGCCAAACTATAGGTAGTGAGTTCCAAACAAGGAAATAAATACGTTCAGTATAACAATATTACACACTTAATTACATGATAATGTTAAGATTTTAATTTTAATTAGGTGCAAATCATGACTTATGAGAAGAAAAATATAAGTCTCTAATAAATAGATCCCACGTATTAGACCGAGTTTTAGCGATTTCCAAGTCCGAACTTATTGCTCCTCGGTCCAAGATCCCCAACCGAGCAGGACCGAGAAACGATTTCGACTACTTTAATATTACCCTCATTTATTATACATAGGTATCATCACAATTGAGTTATTATTTCTGGTATCAGAAATTGGACAAAGGTAAAATAAGAAAGTTAATGGATATGTATAAAATCAAAAAAGTTTCTTAATCTTAGAGAAATGCACTTCTCCTCAAATTGGTTACAAAGTGATTTATATCTCACAATTCAGCAAAAATAATAAAAATTCAATATCGAAATATACTCTTCAGATTTAAGTAAATTGAGTTCTTATAAAGTTTTGTGCGCTTAGGGTGTTACTGTGCCAAAATTCTTTCAAAAAAGAAGTAATATGAGTGGACATGGTGGATCTTTATATTAGAGTGAAGGACAAAGTAACAGAATTCCTTCAATATCACAAGTACAAGAGCAAACTAGACTAATACAATATATGCTTTGGAACATATTTTTTTTCACTTCATGTGTAATGTCTCAAAGTGACACTTTAGTAGGCAATATGTATCGATGTCCACCAATCCATTAGATGATAAAATTATATAGTTTTTATCTCCTCTCTCAGTCACTCCTTTTTTGACAAAACTATCACCAACAACCTTGTTTGTTCAGATCTGATCCATTTTGGTCCGGATCTGAGCAGATTTCTCCACTATTTCTTGTTTTCTAGGTTGGTTAGTAGTTTTAGTTTAGTTATTATTATGTTTTCAACTTATCTACACCATTATGGTGGTTTTATCTACTCTTTTGAGTTTTATCTTCTCTTTAATGGCGGCTCTTGGTTATTGAGTTTGGCTTTAAGGTCTATAGTGATGCTTTCCAACGACGAAATATTTATCTTTGTTGTCTCCGGCGACAAAATCTTCATCATCAACTTATCTGGCGACTAAATCTTCATCGTTGATTTCTTTGACGACAGAAGCTTCATTATCAAATCACTCCTATTTTGGGAGCACATCTTTCTAAAAAAGAAAAACAAACTAAATGGTTGGAATTTAATTTCGAGAAAAATTGTTCTTCCTCCGACTTAATCATATCTTATTCATACTTGTATTTGTCTTATTCCGGTAATCCACTAATCCTTGTCTTTCTCTTGTCGGATTTCTCGATATTGTACTTTTGCGGTATGTTCTTATTACTTTGTATTCTTTTATTTTCGATCTTAAACTCGTTGTAACCTCGAATCTCCATTAACGAAATGGTTCATTGTTTATCAAATTAAAAAAAAAAATCGATATCCACCTGCATCGAAGAACCGTTCCATTTGATATTTAACACAAAATTGGTTAAAAAAACCAAAATCAACAATTCCTGGGTAAAAAAATAATCTAGATTTTGATATTGTTTAAATGGACAAAAATATAAAAATAGTCAGGATGTAACCAGTTTCATCCTGACCATTTTCAAACACTTTTTCTTATTTTTAATTTACATTAGGATGCATCCAGTTTCATTCTCGCTATTTTTTAAGTTTAAGCTAGGATAAATCAAGTTTCATCCTTGCTAAATTTTTTTTGTCCATTTCACCCATAATTTTTTTTTCCTCGTCCATTAAAACCATGTTTTAAAAATATTTGGACAAATAACCCATTTTATTGATATTTAACCTGGCTTGATTGGGGTATACCCAGATTAATTGGGGTATACCCAATTTTAAAGGGACATTTTTTGTGGGTTTTAGGGGGAGTCCTAATGGGTAAGTTACAAAAATACCCTTACCCATTAAAAACCTATTACTCTAAATCAGTTTTAACTTTTTTTTCATTTCATCTTCTTCTCTTATTCTCCTCCCTCCACAACCCTACCGGATCCATCACCCCCACCACCACCAAAATGCGTCGATTAATTCGTTAACATCGTCGATTCGAAAATTCCGATTAATCTTTATCAATGGATCCACCACGGCGTAAGGGAACTCGTATGAAAGACGTTAATCGAAAACCCAATGAGTATAACTCGGGCATTGCAAGTTTGGGTCAAAAGAAAGTGAAGAAAAAAACGGTTGAAGAAGAAGAGATTGAACCCGCTGAAACACGTGAAATGGTGCGATTAAGAAAGTAAGGGCTTGTTTAAACTCACTCTAGTACTTCGATTTCATGTTTGCATGTCAAATTAGGTCGAGAAATTTGAATTTTTGAATTGGCAGTTGCGACGCCGGCAATGTATTTTTTATCAACCCTTCCGGGGTTTCATAGTTAGGTAGTATACGGAAAGGTATAAGGTTGAAGAACCTGCCGGCTAGGTAGTTTCTGTAACTTCTACTAGAAGCGCCGGCAGGTTATACATATGTATAACCTTCCGGCGTCAGGTTTTCTTTAATGTCGCCGGCGTCTTATTATTTTTTACCCTTCCGGCTACTTGTGTAGAATGTTTCCTGATGCCTATATTTTTTGCGTCCGGAAGGGTACTTACATAAAATCATTCCGGCGGTTTGCCAACCAACGATGTAAGGAAACTTGACCCTTCCGACTTTTTTAGTGAAAAATCCTAAATTTTCTGCGCCGGAAGGCTAATTTTATGACACCATGCCGGGTGTGTCTCCGCCGGACAAGTTGTTTTTGTAGACCCTGCCGGTCTTTGATTTTTTTTTCCTGAATTATTCTTGTTCAGATTGCAAATGGCAAAGAAGAAAGCTTCTCTGAAAGCATCTCTTAGTAGTCCTCCTTCAAACCCTCCTTGTGTTGGTGATAAACTCTTGTCTTCAAAACATCGAGGGGCATATGTTGAGCAGGGAACGACAAAGATCATTATAAGGAATAATCCAGAACCACAATCTGAACCAAGTGATTCAGACGACACTCTAGATGAAGACCAATCAATTCCATCTGGTAGAAGAGGTAATGATGATTATGATGAAAGAATTCCGGCTGCTGGAGGAGGAAACAATGATGATTATGATGATGGTGATCAAGACATACCACCTGTTGGAATAGGTAATGATGATGATGATAATGATGATAATAGAGATAAAGGTAAGAAAACCATCGAAGATGAAATTGTTGAAGAGGAAGAGGAACAAGAAGAAGAAAAAGAAGAAGAAGGAGGAGGAGGATGGGGAGGAGATGGAGAACAAATTGTTGTACCCACCGAAGATTCGGGTTCAACTTCAACCGGAGCGAGGAAGAGGGTGATCACTAAAACAACTAATTCTCACATTCCTTCCAAACACTTCATGGTTACACTGAAAAAAAGATGAGGACCCAAGGGGGACCCCAAGAGATGGTGGAAAAGTTCTTTTTCGATACAAAGACTCATGGGCATGTGTGATCCATAATACTATCGTAAGTAATCTTAATCCGTCTTTGTTATTTATTAAAGTGTGTAACTATCTTAATTAAATTTGCGTCAAGTGTTTGTATTTCTTTTCATTTTGTTTTTTTTTTGGTATTTAGGATCACAAGAATTCCATCCGTCTCATGAGGTGCCAAGCTTTATGTTCAGTGGCTCATACTTGGGATCTTAACAAGGAATGTGAGGATGTGAAAGTGATTGTGAGGAACTCCGGGTTTATGCCTGCGATTGAGAGTTCAAATATTAATCTTGATAAAGTTACCGTCTCTGCATTCTGTGAAAGGTTCTACGGAGAGACTGATACCATGTTATTCCCGTTCGGTGAGATGGCGATAAATCCCGATGATGCTCAACAAATTCTAGGCCTCGAGGTTGAGGGAAAAGCAGTCTGTGAGGGATTCGATAATTCGATATCTTTCGAGAAGATTTACGATTTGAGAAATAAAATTTTCGGTTGGAATCAGATTCAGGCGGAGGATGTTCTTGACATGAAGGATGGTCGTCTAACCAAGAAGTTTAATGTGAATAGGTTGAGGGACACATTATGGGATACACAGTCAATCCTTGACAAGGAAGGAATGGTGAACCCGGTGCGAATCAATGCTGTCACGGCCGGTTATTTGCTATACGTTCTGGGAAAATGTATCTTCTCTGACAGTTCCGGAAACCAAGTCGAGGCCGGTTACTTGCAACTATTGGATCCCTTAAATAAGATGCATGAGTATTCTTGGGGTACTGCGGTGGTCGCCTTCTTGAACAATGAGTTGACAAAATGTTCCAGGACACTCACTAAGCAAGTTATCGGAAACACATGTCTCTTCCAGGTAATTTTATTGTCTAAAACATTTATATTACCGAATATTCTCGTAAGATAAGGTTCTTACTATTATTTTAATTTTTTGCATAGGTTTGTATATATGAGCACTTCCCTTCCTTGTTCAAAGACATCTCCTACATAAAAGTTGATGAGAGTGTTGCGGTTAATAGGCCAAGAGCACAAAGGTACAGTTTTAAGGGTACTCGGGATAAGGAAATGCCGCAACATCTTATGAAACTCCGAAGTGCCATCGATGAATTGACTGCGGAGGAGGTGATTTTTTATCCGTATCGGGATGCTAGAAATCAAGGTTTAATCCATCCTAGAAATGAAGTTGTTGCATTATACTATGGACCCTTGATGACTGTGTTTGAAGGATTTTCAATGTACGATCCACATCGGATTATGCGACAATTGGGGGTACGTCCAAGAAGAGCCTCATTTCGATGAAGATAAGCCGTTCTTTACTGTGAACCGGGATGAGTGCACCACATCCCAAAAAATAATTAACGTCTCTTACGCTCCACTGCCGGCTCAAGAATATTGGGACAATAGACATGACCATCAGATCGATGTGAGTCTTTTGGACGAGGTGACCACCGGTCATGAAGCTACTGAGAAATACATGGCGTGGTACTTGGAATGGGCTCGTCCTACTGTGATTAGGAAAATGACTGCTGAAGAACTGGCTCTAAAGAAGAAGTTGGAAGCGAAAGACCCATCAACATTGTTTAAGTTCTTTGTAAGTATATTTAGAGTTGCTCTTAATATTTTAAGATTGATTGCATTACTGAATCATTATATTAATTGTGTGTTGTTTAATTGAAAATAAAAGGAGCATTTGAAGACCTTTGGGAAGGTGTTGTTGTGCGCGAGAGAAAAAGGAGATCCTTTGTCGATTGAAGAGCAAAGCAATCACATTGACTATGCTAACAGTGTTGGCAATGAGGATGCCAATGAAATGTTCAAGCAACTTGAGGCTCAAGTAAAGGCTGAACAGAAAGCTAGGAGAGAAGCACAAGCCAAGATGAAGGCTGATAAAAAGAGGACTCGTGGTGGTGAAGGTAGCAGCAGTGGTCGTGGTGGTGAAGGTAATTATCCAAAACGAGGCCGTGCTCGTCGTGGACGTGGTCGTGGTCAATGAATGCTTTCGTAATTCATTTATTTATGTTATGGTGGACAAATGTTTAAGTTAATGGTGTGGACAAATGTTTTTTTAAGGTTTATGGGACGTGTTTTCATTTTGGAAAAAAAGTGTTGGATTTATAGTTGTTGAATGAATGGTTTGTTTAGCTTTGTAAAATTTTAATGCATAAGCCAGAATGCTTCTTTCAAATTACCCTGCCGGGTGTCCCAGGGTCGTCAAGGTGGTGAACTGTCAGAGTGCTGGCCCTGACAAAGGAAATTATGTAGTTATCAGTTCCGGCATGTATCAAAATGATAACCCTTCCGGCTGAATCGTAGTTGGAAATATATTGACCCAATATAGTTCCGGCGGTTTTGTTGCAAAACAACTTTTCTCCTGATGCCTAAAATCTTACACGACCGGCATGGTAACAAATTTAAGACCCTGCCGGTCTGGTTTTGACTTGTACCTCGCCGGCGGAATCAAAATTCAAATTTTTGGCAAGTACAATTTCATTGATTGACTTGTACTTGAGCACTATAATGGCCAAATTTGGGCACAATCCTATAAATACACTACTTCTCTCTACAAAACAACACACAACTATTTGCATATACTCTCCAAATCTCATATCATCATACACTCCATCTAACTCACTCAATAGCTCTCTACAAACAACAATGGCATTGTTTGATTCAAATGAAGATTTGACAATCACCAAAGCTTGGTACGAGGAAGATCGACTTAGACGTCAATCCTCCGAAAGGGAGGATTCCAAAACATTTTGGGCTAGGGTACACAACAAATTTTGCGGCGAGTTTGGGAATCATAATGCAAGAAGTATTCAACAAGTCCAAGATAGGCACCTAGTAATCGAAAATGCGATACTTGCTTTTTAGCTCTCCAACCTCGGATTTTTAACACTCGCCCCTTCACCTTGTCCATTGCACAATTTGTAAGTAATTTTGTGGTTTTTTTTTTACGTACCCCATGTTGTGTTATCTTCCAACAAAACACCACTAACAAATATAAGCTTGTTTTTATAGCACGAAGCCGTGAAAGAGCGCTACTTGGAAGTAAAGGGGGAAGCATTCGCATTCGATGCAAGCTATCACTTCTTGGACGATAGAATCCCGAAGGATAACCCGGACTACTTGGATGCGGTATCATATTCTTCGGAGGAAGATTGATGGTTTTATAAGTTTTAGTGTAGGTTTTGTGGGTATACCTCTATGTAAGCCCTCACGAGACTATAACTCGTCCACTAGGGTCGCCTAGGGGTTTAAAGGCTTGATGCACATGCTAAGTGCATTCGTTTTTATGTTTCAATCAATGTAGTAACCAAAATTGCATGAATAAAGTGAACTACATCTTCCATAGTTTCTGTTTTCTGTTTGTCATAAGTAAAGGTCGGCAATGTTATAAATCCATAACCTGCCGGCCACATGTCAGCCGGTAAAAAAAATATTTGCTTGCCGACGTTATGACCACCGGCATTGTAAGAAGATTTACCATGCCGAACGTAAAATTATGTTCCAATATACTCGGCGTGTTCTTCAACCGAGACAATGCCGGCGTATAAAAGTCGGTAGCTTATTCGAAGGGAACCATGTCGGTGAAACTTAGCCGGCATTTTATTCAAACTATAACCCTGCAGGCCTCTGGAAATTTTCAAAACCAAATTTTTTTGATCGAAATCGAAATCATAAGACAGATGAAAGGTTTAATCTACTGATTTCTTATTTTCAAAATTTTAATCTAAACTCAATTAGTTAACCTAATCAGAGTTTTAGTGTTAATTAACCAAGGGCATATTAGCCATTTAGAAAATACAAGGTTAAGGGGTGGCTTGGTTTTACTTCATAATGAACTTATTTTGTCTTATTGGGTATACCCCAATTAATCTGGGTATACCCCAATCTCGCCAGGATATTTAATGGGCCATTTCCATTGTAATAGATAATTTCTCCAAACAACTTTTGTTATACTAGTATAGTTTTAGCCCAAAATGTGGATACTTTGTTAAGTTGTATTAGAAGATTTACCGAAAATGTACACAAAAAATACCTGATTTAATTGGGGGCCAACTGTTTTAAATGGGGGCCTAGACATTTTATTTGCACCCTAAATTTTTGAGGGGCGTATTAAACCGAAAGTAAAAATACTATTTTACCCTTTACTAAATTTAAATTTTAAAAATTAGTTAACTCTAATCAACAACCTTAATTAGGCCCAAATTCATATACCCTAAAATCAGTTTCTCCTTCTTCTTTTCATCTTCCTATCCTCCCCTTTCTCTTCTCCACCACCGCCATTAATCACTCAATCAGCAGTTTCAATGTAAGGGTCGTTAGTATCGAAATGGAAACCCTAACGACTTTTTATTTGCAGGAGGATTCTATGAAAAATCGTTAGGGTATTACATTGAAGATGACGACCCTAATTCTGCAACTTCAACATTTTTTGCCCTATAATAGAGTCGTTATTGTATTAGGTTGAAGATGACGACCCTGTTTTGACGACCTTTTTTATTGATTAACGACTCTAGATGGAACTCGAACAGCCTTCTGTTTCCAGAGTCGTCCGGGTATTAACAGAACCAACTAACGACTGTAGGTGAACTAGCAACAAGAATCGTCATTGTTTAACACACCACCTTGACGATTTTTCATCACCATTAAAAGTTGCAGGTTAGAGTCGTCGCCATGAGTATCAACAGACTGACGATTCTTTAGGGTCGTTAGTGTATACAACACCCGACAATAACGACCCTCACTCTGAGTAGTTCTATAGTGACCATAAATCGACCACTTGGAGCACCATTCAGACGATTTGAAGAGTATAGGAAGTTTACCTGATTATTTTGAGCTTCGGGTTCTTCATTTCGAGGATTGGTTCCTTCATTGAATCACTCATTTCTAAAAACCCTAGTTTTTCCTCTCAAAACTCCTCTTCTTCTTCTCAAAACAAAAAAAGAACCCCCAATTGGGGGATATGACTTTTAATTGGGGGATATGACTAAATGACAAAATAGGGATCCAAATATCCTAGCTGGGTTACCCCTTATGTAAATAATTTATTAATTCTTAATCTAACCCTCCCTAATTAGGATTAGTTACTAATTAAGATTAGTAAAATCTTAATGATTTGGGGGATATAATTAGTGTTTTTGAGTTTATTTGAAATTTTTGTGGGTAGAAGGAGGGAAAAAAATTTAGAGTAGAATTATTTTTTTTTGGAAATGGAAGATGAATTTGATGAGAGACTTGCATCTGCTGAATCCTTGGCTCAACTACAACAACAATCATATCTTCAATCTTCAGTTAATGATAACAACTCCCAATTGGAGTTATATGATCAACCAACACCCTTGGATCATGATTTTCGTGACCATGAGGAGTTTTGTGAAGAACCAACTCAAGAAAGTAAACATGTTCAACATACAAGCAGCCCCAACACATAGGTAATGCTTCAAATAGGTCGAAAGTTTATTTTTTTCTTTTCGAAACCGCCATTTCTGCCCGAAAAAGCTGAAAACCGGCATGCTCGTTATATGAATAAAATGTCGGAACCTCTATAACCGGCATTGCATTCATACAAATTTGAATGCCGGTTTACAATATCCCCAACTATTCAAGAACATACCTGCGTGGTATTGAAACCAAGATTGCATGCCGGTTTGAATTTAAACTTTTTACCTACCACCGAATATTCTATGGAATATTCAAACCGGCACTAAGAGTACATGACAAACCATGACGGTTTATGATACCGGCATAGATCCTTGAATGTCGAGGATGCCGGTTTAAAATGCAAAACATACAGAAACAAATGGTATTTTGAACTTAAATACCGGCATTTCCTTTTTTGATCTAACTATGCCGGTACTATTTCCCGGAATAGTAACTGAATTTCTATAAATGCCGGTTTTAATACTGGCATGGAATGTCAATTACCATATATGCCGGTTTTCAATACCGGAAGTTTAATTTACTTATCGACAATGCCGGTTTTATCTAATCCAATTTTATTTTCATTCATTCCTTAGATTGTGACATACAACGATCAACCAAACTCCAAACCGCTCCATCGGGATACGTCGGAATACTATAAAATACCTCGGGTATGTTACCAAACAAGGCTTTCACCTAGTTTTTACAATTTAACATTGGGATTTGCTTGTAATCTCCCATTCTTTTCCTTATGTAGGGAATAAAAGATGAAAAGGAAGTAATTGCTTGGGCAAAAGCGACGGCGCTTAAGAACATGTGTGTCTTAGTGAGGAATAGTCAACATTCAGATGTTCGTTTTGAGATGGTTTGTGAGAGAATAGGAAAATACAAGGAGAATAGCCATAAGAGAAAGGGTTATGTATATGAAAAGAAGACTAATAGGGTATACAAGACAGTTACGAGGAAGGATGACTGCCCCTTTAAGCTTGTATTCTATCTAAGAGGAGAAAAAGAAGAAGAAAAAGAATGGGAATGTAAGGTGTGGTTTGGCCGTCACAACCACCCCGATCCGAATTTTTTTGAAGGTCACTCCCTAGTTGCGAAGCTAAAACCTGATCAATTCGAGGATGTCAAGATGATGACCAAAGCATGTATCAAACCAAAAGTGATTCTCAGAACCTTCAAAGAAAACGATAAGACTAACGTTTTTTCAGTCAGTACAATTTATAGTGCACAAGCAACCATTAGAAGATTGGAATGGGAAGGGAGGAGTGTTATGCAAGAATTTGAGAAGATAGTTTGGGATCACAACTACACGCGAATCATTAAAATAGGTCCGGACGAGAAGCCGCTTCAAATATTCATTTCGCATCCCTTGCTTTCACAATTGGCACATACGTGTTGTGATGTTCTTATGATGGATTGCACGTACAAGACAAACAAATACAACATGCCGTTGTTCAACATCATGGGGCAAACATCGGACAAGGTAACATTCACATTGGCTTGGTGTTTAATGGAAAACGAGAGGGATTACAATTATCATTGGGCATTGAGACAATTGAAATTATTGTTCCCGGAAAATCGTGGTCTGAAGGTCATCATAACCAATCTATTTGACGCACTAATGAATGCCATATCCGACGTATATCCGGATGCACAAAATTTTCTATGTACATATCATATAGGTGAAAATGTGAAAAAACATTATCATGCTTTGTTTGAACCCTCAAAGGCTGATATTAAGAAAAGAATGGTTGCTCAACTTGAGGAAGATGTTCGCAAAGAGAAACTATCACCCGAAGAAGAAGAAAATGAAAGAGGAAAGATTAAAGAGCGAGTCGACAAAGAACACGGTGAAAATCATAAAAGGTGGTTGGAATTTCTAAAGGATTGGGAGAAAGTTTATTGGTCTCTTACCGAGGACATGTATGAAAAGAGATTGAACATGTTTATTGCCAAATATAACGAAGTGTATCCAAGTGCCGTCTCATATTGTCGGGATAATTTGTTGGATAAGTTCAAGGAAACATTTGTGCGTGCGTGTAAAAATCATTATAGACATTACGGGAATGAAGCAACTAGTATAGGGGAGTCCTCTCATGGGAGATTCAAAGATCTCATCCAGTCCGGGCAAGGAAACGTGGTTACGGTCACTAAGGAAATGGAGCAACACTTTAAGGCTGATATCGATAGGATAAAGAAGGCTTTTGAGAAAAGCACAATGGATAGGATTACACCATTTCTTAAACATACTAAGTTTCTCCAAGGAATAGAGTTCAACGTCTCCAAATGGGCAATAAAACATATGATGAGACAAATGCAATATGAGAAAAATTACGGAAAACCGGGTGATGTGTGTATTTGTCCCGACATGTCTTCTTTGGGGCTTCCGTGTCGACATATGCTTGTGAAGTATGAAGAAGTGATACCTATTGGTGTTATTGATCCGTTTTGGAAGCAATTATCTTTCGACCTTCCCCCTACCGAAGTTCCCGGACAATCACCATGGGATACAAAGGAGGCCCAAGAATTTTTTGAAGCTTACTCACGTGGCAACTCGGCTAGCCAACAAGTATTGTTGAGCCAACTAAGACTAATTACACGGCCATGGATAGCACAAAGTGAAGAGCCAACAAAGGGAGATCCGCCGGGTAGACCACAAACTAAAATTCCAAGGAAAAAACAAAGAAAAGAATTAAAAGATATGAATCGCCGTGAAGAGGAACTCGCGGAAACAAAAAAACGAGATCTATGTGCAAGTGAGATTTCAGAAGCAAGATTTGCGGAAGCGCCCGTTCCAAACAAAAGCGGTAGGCCGAGGAAGGAATCGATATCAAGTCAACAACAATCTACTACACTAATAGTCGATGTATCCGAGGTTGAAAGTAAAATGGGAAGGCCGCCGAAGGTACCCACATTAAGCTACCAAGGACAACAAGGTGAGCATTCCGAACCTACACCAATAGTCTATGTATCCGAGGTTCAAAGGAAAAGGGGAAGGCCTCCGAATTTACCAACATTAAGCTACCAAGGACAACAAGGTGAGTATCCCGAACCTACACCAATAGTCAATCTATCCGAGGTTCAAAGGAAAAGGGGAAGGCCAGCGAAGGTACCAACATTAAGCTACCAAGGACAACAAGGTGAGCATTCCGAACCTACACTAATAGTCGATCTATCCGAGGTTCAAAGGAAAAGGGGAAGGCCGCCGAAGGTACCAACATTAAGCTACCAAGGACAACAAGGTGAGCATTCTGAACCTAAACCAATAGTCGATGTATCCGAGGTTGAAAGGAAAAGGGTAAGGCCGGAAAAGGTACCAACATTAAGCTACCAAGGACAACAAGGTGAGCATTCCAAACCTACACCAATAGTCAATCTATCCGAGGTTCAAAGGAAAAGGGAAAGGCCGGCGAAGGTACCAACATTAAGCAACCAAGGGCATGTCTTTGAGCATTCCGAACCTACACCAATAGTCGATGTATCCGTGGTTCAAAGGAAAAGGGGTAGAGGTAGGCCAAGGAAGAATATTCTCCCGTCTAATACCAAAGACATTTGGAGTTTAGGGATTGCAGAGGATGGTTTGGATATAATAAAGCTAAAAGTTGGTAATATGACGATGTATAAGGATTCGCAAATGGGTAAGACTTGTAGGCACTACCATACGAAGATAGAGTCTTACATAGACCAACTTCCTTAGGTTATTCGCGAGTTTATTGCGTACACGGATGATGTCGATGGAGATGGAAATTGTGGCTATCATGCCGTGACCGAACAATTAGGAATCTTCGAGACGGCTGTTAGTAAAGGAATGACACCATGCCGATATGCTAGAATGAGAATGGCCGATCAACTTGTGAAGAAGAGGAGCTTCTATGAGCAATTGGTTGGTCACGACGAGGTGTTTGATGATATGTGTGCTCAAGTGTTAGGACCCGAGCAGGATATGGCATTTCTTCCTTCTCAATATTGGATGAGGATGCCGCTTTGTGGGCATCTAGTAGCGGATACATTTAATTGTGTTGTTCATTATTTTTTCCCCACCGTAGTCACAACATTTACACCAAAGTGGCAAAAATGCGAGGGATCCCTTAAGATGAGAAGAGTTGTTTTGGCGTACGTGAACGACAATCATTTCGTTATTCTAAAACTCAAGGACAATTGTCCATTGCCACCTGTTTGTGGGATGGTTAAAAACAAGGAACTTGATCCAAATATATGGAAGGGATGGATGGAATTGAATGAGGAGAATCACCAATTATGGGATGCTTTGGCATTATCAAAGAAACCTCTTTAAGAGGATGACTTGCAACTTCATACGTGTGGAAGTGATGATGAGTAATTTGGATATATTTGGTTTACTAATACGCCACCTTTTGTTTTTTTTGGAAGTTTGAAATGTAATCATTAAACCATATGCCATGTATGTGCCAATGTGATTTGATTCAAACTTTACTATGCCGGTACTTGTACCGGCGTTTCAATATATGTTCTCTTTTGTGCCGGAATAACACCATAAGTTCACAGATATGTTATTTTTTGTGCCGGCATTGGAAATAAATGCATAACACCACCGGTACAACACATAGAAAGTTTATTCCCATAGGAAATTTAGAGTACCAGCATAGTTCTCACGATAATTATACTATGCCGGAACTCTAATTTTTTCAATATGGAACTAAACAGAATTCCGGCATAGTTCACAGGATATATACTATGCCGGTGTTGAAAAATTAAAACTTAGAAATTGGAAATTGCAAGACACATAAAATAACATAAGAAAAGAACTAATCCCATAAAATAACATAAGCAAAGTTTAAACAAACCAAACGTAAAGTTAAGATGTTCCAAACCGAAAACAAATGAAGCAAAGATGTTCAAAGATTACCAAGCCACACAAACAGACATAAACAACAATAATACTATCAAGGCCACACGATCACTCGGTTCTTGGCCTCTTGTATACCCTCTTCTTCTTTTCTCCCCACAAGTCTTTTGCCTTAGTATCTTCTATTTGGTCTAACTTTTGGACGACGTTCTCCATTTCTTTTTGGGTCAGCAACTCGCCTTTCTTGGTCTTCTTCTTAAAGAACCTTGACAAGTTTCCAATCCGCTGACGCTGTTAACGGATATTTCAACATGTATTTAGTATGTACAATTTTATAATTTGATAGATATAGATTAAGAGAATAATAATGAACGCACCAACAATGTAACGAGCTGTAGAAGTCTGGGTACTGTATATGGAGTTGTGGAGGGACGTGCTAGTGGTGGAGGGACCTCTACCATATCCGGGCGTATAACATAAGGATGCGAGTACTGTAGATGCCCGCTCATGAATGTTGGTTCACTATCAAGACCCTTCTCAGCCAATTCCCAATCATCCCTATCCAGCACAAGTTCTTCTTCTTCCCTTTCGATCCAATGTGCAAGAATTGGTTCTGGGTCGTAGCATACCAGAGTATGGCTCGCATATGATTGGCATTTAGTAAAGTCATGAGAATATTTATGATATGATGTATCTGTGATATCCTTCTGCTTGTAACCGAGTTGGCGCATCACGCGGAGAGGGTTATGCATAACATATCCTTTTGGATGAAATAACGGTCCGTTGTAAAATGAAACATTATCATGTCTGAGAAGGTGAACTCCTATGACATTCCTATAAGGGTCAAACACAACATCTTCCACAGAAAACGAGTCCAAAGCTTCTCTCATTTGTAAAAATCATTTCTTGTTAGGAGTAGGGGTATTGCGGAAGAAGTATTTCTGAGATAGAGCCATATTCGGTTCATAATCATGCCAAATCTCCAATCCTTTATACCCTATGAACAAATCTCGGAAGTGTTCATAAGCCCACACATGTGCCCATAAAATGTATAAGAAAATAAATAGTTGAAAACAAACAAATGTAATGATAACAATCACAAAATAAGTATTTCACCATACCTGAATCACAGTGAAATTCCCATTAAATTGACGACCTTTCGCCTTAGAAGCTCGACGCATTTCTGCCAAAAAATGTGCCAAGAAAGCGGTGCCCCATGAATACTTATGAACGTCTTCCAACGGATCCAAGTATTGTAGGTTGTTCATATGCACCCTATTACCATTAGAGTCGGGGAATATAGCGGTTCCCAAAATGAACAACATATATGCTGCGGCAGTTTGTTGAGCTTGTGCGGGAGTCAAATCCTTGTTCTTGGTATTCCCAAACAATTGAGTGAGTTGGACGAATGTTATAGTCTTTGTCTGAGAAGTTTGTTTCTTGTACAAATTTTCCATCGTGGTTTCCTTGTTCCATCCAAACAACTTTTCAGTGAGCTCATAGATCTTTTCCCACCCTAGGTCCTTTGACTTGTCTTCTACCTTTACCGGTTTCCCAAGAACCTCTAGTCCTATTATCCTTTGGACATCTTCAGGGATAATGGTCATCTCGCCAAAATGAAAATGCATGGTGTCAGTTTCACCATAAAACCTGTCCAAAAAGTAGTTTGCCGTGACGGTATCGGTGTCCACATAATTTTCTATCGCAGGATACAACCCAGATGCTTTGACTATTTCTTGAACAGACGGACACTCATCCTCCAAAAGCCAGACATCCGATTGTTGATGGCGGCTAACACGCCAGGCTTTCCTGTGGTCCTATAAAAACACAACGAACTTAATTAAATTGATCACAGGTAAATAATATAATAACAAGATACAAACGTCTTACATAAGTTTGATAGATCCATCGAGCCCAAGAGTCTTTATACGAAAATAAAAGTTGCGGGTTTATAGGTTGACCCCAATATTTGCCATCATTGTTGTGAGGAATCAAGTCTAACGTATCAGGGAAGTGAGGTGGGGGTGCCTTTTCATCATTAGTTTGTCCTAAGCCACCTGATTGTGAGGATGAGCCACCTGCTTGTGAGGATGAGCCACCTGCTAGTTCCGGTTCTTGTGGAGTTTGATTCTCATCATCATCATCAGTGCTGGTTGAGTCGCTTATTAGGTGATCCCGAATTGTGACCTTAGTAGTAGCCGCTTTTCCTTTTCCTTTGTCCTTTTTTGGTGCGTGAGACCTATGTTCCAACACGTTAAACGGAGTTATATACTGCATGCCGGCATACAAAATGAACAACCATAAAACCGGCATCACACCTAGACATATAGACAACTCTGGAACATATATCGGCATTCATGGCTCCATACATAGAGTGCCGAAACTGATACCGGCATTATAAAGATTAATACGAGGATGCCGGTTCATGTTGAAATCTATCTAGGGATTTAAAAATTTTAGGGAACCCATACCGGCATTCTATTTTACCATACCGTGAACGCCGGAACAAAAACCGGCATCGACCAAGAAATTTCGATAATGCCGGATTTCTAAATTTTTTTAGACAATTCTTAACGGTTTTTTTTTTTTGATTTTCAAATTGAATTCAATTGACTAGAATGCAATTTCAAAACCCTAAACAGAAATTTTAATCCGTCATGAACCCCTAGCAAGTTTCACTTTTTGTTATATATTATTGGATAAACCCTAAAAGTACTTCAATTCAACAAGAGACTTTGTGTTATACATGACTTACCGAATCAAATCTGTTACGTCCGCCTCACCAGGAGACTCTTCAGGACTTTGTTGCGCATCAACCGGTATTTCTGGATTGGGGTTATCATGATATTTGCGACGAGCCATTGCTTTGGTATAGAAGATGAAAAAATTAGGGAGAGATTGAATAGATCGAATAGTTTTCTTTCCAAAACCGTCACTTATATAGCGTGAGAAGTTTGAAACCGTCGAGCCATTAAAGAAACCCACGATTTTGTAACCTTCCAATGACTCATTAAATATTTGGAAACCGTCAAATTAGTGGAATGAAATTGTAACCGTCAAACAAGTTGAATGAAATTGTAACCGTAAAACAAGTTCAATAAAATTTTAAATGTCAGAATACCGGCATATAAAATTACATACCGTCTATGCCGGCATTACAAGTTCATTATTTTTTTAACTTCTTAGTGTGGGAAAACCGGCATATATCGTAAACTTTTACATGATGCCGGTTTTAAGGTACCATCATTCGATCTCAAGCAAATTCCAACTAACATCATTGAAAGGAATAACGTTACACATAGAATTAAAGATATCAAGCCAAATACACCTAACATCATTTATTATATCGAGATTCAACAAGCAAAGCCGCTTCAAAATGCCTAAAAGGCTCTTTTCTCCACTTCGTATATGCATCCTGAGCTTCATACCTATCACCATTGTATCTTGAAAGGAATTCGTTGTATTTGAGACATGATTTGATGAGTGCAGTTGTTCGAATGCGTACTATTTGATCGGTGTATTCAATTTTGCGTTTCTTACCGTCAAGCATGTTAGGCTTGTAAGAACCATTCATTACAAGGCCCCAAAAAACTTCTGAAGGGCGTTCATCCTCCGGCAAATCCAATACTAAGTAGTAATTTCTAATCCACTCTGTTTCCTCCTCAACATCTGCTTCTATCTTAGCTTCTTTTTGACGTTTAACCTCTTCCAGAGCTTTCGCTCTTATCTTATCTATTTTTTGACGATAACGTTCAATCTTTGCTTCCTCTTTTTCTTCTCTGTTCCTCTTACTTATCTCTTCCTCCATTGCGACAATTGACTTGGTGGTTTCTTCCTTCCTTGTTAGTTTTTCTAGTATTGTGGCCACGGAGTTGGTCGTGGTTGATGATTGATTTTCTGTCGGAGTGGACAATATGTTCCTCAAACGTTTTTCTTTTTCAAGGGAATTGATGAACTTGGCAGCTGGTGAGTGATAATCCATTGGAGATATATCTGTGAGGTATCAAGTGCAATGGTGTATCCATTCATTTAAATAGATTTAGTCATAACGGCTCTTTTCCACTTTAGTGACGGCACTATAAGTAACTTAGATCCCACGCCGGAACTAATGTTTTCTAGTGTATGGTTCAAAAAACTATCCGTTAGGCATTCAATTCCTGGAACCGGAAGATAAAGGAGGAAGTAAAACTACGCCGGTATTATATTCCGGCACTACATGTAATACTACGAGTATGCCGGTTTTTAGGAATTTCTATTCAGGAAACGACCCAAATATGACCACTACACCGGCATTCAATGTTTAATAATTTCAATGCCGGAATGGGTACAATTCGAAAAAAACGGCTAGTTTTTTGAAAAATATGACCGTTGGAGCTTCGTTTTTATATAACATCACCCATTCCTTTGGAAAAAACTACACAAAACAAGCACCAAATAACAAAAATCATTCTCTCAAGAAAGCAAGCACGGTTCAAATAATGGGGGATTCATCATCTACCTCCATTTGCAAAGTAAGTAGATTTACTAACAACATACTCTTCAATACTATGACGGATAACTAATATAATTTTTTTCTTGCAGAGTCATCATTGCAAGTGTCAAATTTGCAAGTCACCTTCTCACCTAGCCATGGACTGTCCATTTATTTATTCAAAGTGTAGAAGCTGTGATGGGACACGCCGGTTTTGGATTGCAAAAACTGATGATCCTGAAAATGGAAGAATGTTTCTAAGGTGTTTGAATTACCCAAAGTGCGATGAGTTTCAATGGTTTGACAAAGCGGTTGAACTAGCAGAGTCAAGAGAAAACCACAAGGGCCAATGCAAGCCTATCGATGGGTGTGATGGGTGTTATATGAAGGGAAAGAAATATGTTGAAAAAGAAGAAGAGCCAATGAGGATGATCCTTGACACCCCCATTCCGGACGATGTGTTTGAACAAATTAGGGATATGCTTAAAGGCTCAGCAATTGTGGAAAAGGGATGGAAATAGATTATCTATAACTAAGTGCAATCCATCCACTGTTTTTTTAATTTAAAGTTTCTAATCCAATGTAGTCGATTACATCAGACCTAAATAAAGGAGAATTTGAAATGAATTAAGCAAATTGAAGGCATTGCTAAAATCAATACAACTATGCCGGTATTAGTTCAACTCTTTTAGAGTATTTAAGAGTTTTTGGATACCGGCATTGTTAAAATGAATATTACTATGCCGGTTTTCTGTCACATATTTAATAGTTTTTGGAGATTTTCAAAACCGGTATAGACCTTATCAAACATAACAATGCCGGTACATGTCTGTTTCTATACAGGAACCAAAAAATGTAACATAATGAATTTTACTATGCCGGTATGTGTAACCTGATGAATCTTACTATGCCGGTATGTGTAACGGTATTTCAAATAATGAGCTCTCCTATGCCGGAACATTTTAACTTTCAAACCAGAACTCTAAACATGTTCAACATAAACCAAAGTAAATAAAGAGTTAACCCACAGTACAAACCAAAACAAGTTTGAAATTGTTTTTGACGTAACCAAAAAACTAAAGAGTTAACCATCACTAATTAGTCTTTTGTTTCTTTTGGGTTGGCGCCTTCCTTGTTTCCCCATACATATCTTTGACAGTAGGGTCGGTTTCTTCAATTCTATGAAGCTTTTCCTCGAGTTCCTTGATTTCTTGAAGAGATAGCACAACTCCGTCCTTATGCTTGCAACCTAACATCTTCGTAACCTTGCCAAGCCGACGTCGCTAGTTTAATACATCAAACACATAATCAGCATATATGTTAATATATGATTTTGTTTACATTTAATTACTATAAGCAATTAAGAAAACTTACCACCATTCCGAAAGTCTTGAGAAGTTGGGCCATCGTAGGTTGTGGAGGTGGAGGAATTTCAACAGGAGGGTTTTCTTGGTGTGGAGCTTCGACGGAGGGAGGGCGCACGACATAAGGATGTGACCATTCCAGGTAATCCCTCATGTAGCTGTCATCAACTTCATAACCATTTTCCGCAATCTCCCACTTACTAATATCTACCAAACGACGTGGCTCTCTTTCCCTCCAATGTGTTGGTTCCGGTTCTGGATCATACACTACATGCAACTTGTTGGGAGTTGAATTGCACCGAGAAAAGTAAAGAAGATAATTCTCATCAGAGGTCGACCAAAAATGGGATAATTGTTTAAATCCATGTTGGCGCATCACACGGCATGGGTCGGCCATGATGTATCCTCTTTGGTGGTACAACGGCCCATGGTAAAATGCAACATCTCTTGGAATTTGACGGTATACTCTAATCTCCTTATAAGTGTCGAACACAACGTCTTCCTTCCTCATAGCATCCAGAGCCAATCTCATATGGATGACTCGACCTTTGTTACCAGGCTTTGGATTACTGTTAAACTCAAACCTCTGAGCTCTAGGGGTATCGGGTTCAGCAAGGTCTTTGATCTTCAAGAATTGGCAGTCCTTGAACAAGGTTGGGAAGTGTTCATAACACCACACCTAATCCAATGTCAACAATATACATGTGAACATAAGTTAAATAAATACATGTGAACATAGATTAAAAAAAATTGTACCTGGAGTAGAGTGAAATTCCCGACAAATTGGTTTGTTTTAGCCAATGAAGCCCTTCTCATCTCCGCCATCAAATGTTCCATGACCGCGGTGCCCCAAGAATATCCATACACACCTTCCAATGGGTCCAGGTACTGGAGAAAGTTTGCACTTACCCGGTTGCCATTACTGTCAGGTAATTCCCAAGTGCCCAAGAGGTATATCAAGTACGCGGCGGCGGTATACCGAATCTGTGCATGGTCCCATCCAGCCTCCAAGCTTCTAGCCTTTGTATTTTCAAACATCTTCTTAAGCATCGTCAGCTTGAATGTCTTAGTCTTACTTCCGTTAGATGCTACATAAAAGCTTTCCGAAGAAGTTTTGAAGTCCCAACCAAACAGCTTTGCAGTCAAATCGTGCAACTTCATCCAATCTAGGTCACGAGACTCAACTCCTTCTGAAATTGATTTTCCAATAACATTCAAGCCTAGAATGTCATGAACATCTTCAGGAATCAAGGTCATCTCTCCAAACGGGAAGTGCATGGTATCAGTTTCACCATGATACCTTTCGACGAAGCAATTTACGGTCACTGTATCTGGATTAACGTAATTTTCAACCAAAGAATACAGACCCGAGTTCTTTACTAATGTTTGGACATCTTCATGCTCCAATGACAATTTCCACTCAGCAGCGGCTTGGTTTTGGCAGACACGCACAGCCTTAGTATGATCCTACAAATATGAGATAATACGATTAAGAGATAATGTAAAATATAAAACAATGGACATGCACAAAATAACAAATACTTACATAAGTTTGAAAGATAGTACGAGCCCAAGAGTGCTTGTATCCAAAGAGTACTTTCGGTTCCGGAGATTGACCCCAAATTTTACCATCATCGCGGTCGGGTATCATGTCATCAATGTGAGGAAGGTGACAACCTTTAACTTTGTGTTTGCCCTTGCCCTTGCCTTGTGTTGGTTGTTGACTAGTCTCACCAACTTCTCTTTGGCTTGCTAATTGACTTGGGGGAACCTCATCATCTTCCTCCTCACTGTCCCCTTCATCATTCTCATCGTCCACAACTGTACCTTCACGGATTGTAAGTGCACTACGTTCACCACCACTCTCCCAAACTAACCCTCTTGTTTGAAACCCCAAACGCTTCTTGCGACCCGCATCTTTCCCCCGTGGAGGCAGGGACTGGGGAGTATCAAGACCGTCCTTCCTCCTTTTTTTAGTGAGAATAGGACCTTTATTTTTCTTCGCTTCTTTGGCTTTTGACCTATAACATAAGCAAACGAAACAAACATAAGAAAAGTCATCACAGTTGAGGAACCGGCATTGCAACTCTTAAACAAACTATTGCCGGTAACATGTACCGGCATATATGTTCAAATATCGAGCATGCCGGTTTTTCAGTGTTTCTTCCTGAATGTTTCAAGTGTCAAACCGGCATACACTAATTGAACTAAGTGATGCCGGTATTTCAGGACCGGCATTCACGAAACCTAGATACAATGCCGGTAAAAATAAAATTGTTCCTGTGTGTTTTTAGTTGACTACCGGAATAGTCTTCAACCCAATTCGAATGCCGGTTCAAAAATTTAATTTTCAGGAACTCAAACCGGTATGGTATTCAACCATTATTGTATGCCGGTATTGATATTTCAGGTTCAAGAAGTTAAACCGGCATCGTATTCGACCCAAATTCTATGACGGTACCTAAACCGGCTTGGTATTCAAACTAAGATCTAATGCCGGTACTCTCTGGAACTCGACAGTTTCAGCTATTGTTGGCGATTCTAACCTAAACCCATGGCTACGAATCGATTAAAACAATCATAAATGAGTAAAAAAATCACTTACCTTCTCAGAGAAGCCATGACTGCTAGTGGTTGATCATCCGAGTTCATTTCTTTGCGTCATCTTCTAGTTGTTGAGCAATGTTCTCGATTCTTTGTTCATGGGTTTGTTGAGCAGGCGATTTGGTTCTCGATTTTGATTTCGATTTGGTTCTCCGAGGCATTGTTATGGTAGGTTGACCAACGAAGAAATTTTTGATTCAACGATTAATCGTCGATGAAGAATGAACGATGAAGAAAAAATAAAAATTTCAAAACATAACCCTATGTCGGTACTGATTTGAGAAGGGGGAATATATGATTTTGGGTTTTGATTTTAATGTTTAGTAGAAAGGGAAAAAAAGTCATTTCATAATGTTTTTTAATTAATGAAAGGGTGTTTTGGTATTTTCGCACCCAAAAGACACCCTTATCAGCCACCTTTGGTTGGGGGAAGTAATTCATATCCCCCAATTAAAATCCATATCCCCAATTGTGGGTTCCAAAAAAACCCAAAACTAAAATTTCCCCAAATTTTAATCCCAAAACCTGATTTTTATCTAAATAAAATTATCACACTAATCAACTTAATTAAGTCTTAATACTAATCACTTATGTGCATTTTAGCCATTTAGAAAGCTTTTTTTATAAGGGGTAACTCAAATTGCTATTGGGAGACCTTTTTGTCATCTAGTGTCTGGCCCCATTTAATATGGAAGGCCTCCAATTAAACCAGGAAAAAATAGAATCCCATATTGTCTGAATTTATCTCAATCTCTTTTTGGTTCCTCTTTCGGGATGCACTTTCTCCAAAAAGGTACCTCCAATATTTTGTCCCCAAGTTTTTTCCAGTTACATGGTGGTCCTGCTCGCCTAGCCGGTACTGATTATACAAAATAAACAAAGTTTCTTTTAAAAAAAATGTATCAAAATAAATAGCACTGATAGAAAAACCAGTCCCTACCTAGAATGGATTTTATGAGGAAGCCTATTATTTGGGCGTCACATTTTAATAGAGGGGCTTCATCTAATAAGACAAAAACGGGTCACTCATAAGTAATTTCAAAAACCCCTTATCTAAAGTAATTTTATAGTGACTAAACAACCCTTAAGTGGTTAGTGCTAATAATCTAATTAACTAATAATTAGATTGATAATATTTTTTATATAATTAGTGATAAAAAATCATATTAAGTGATTTTGGTGGGAAGAAAAAGTTGAAAAAAAAAAGAGAAACTTCGGAGATTTTTTTCTAACTAAAACCCCAGATTTTAAAACACCAACCAATGTTCTTATTATTTCTCAAAATTGATGAAAGTAAGTAAAAAAATTGATTTTTTTAGCTTTTCAGAGCGGTTTACGGTTGTGTTTTTCCTTCGTAGCCAACCGTAAGACAAATTTACGGTTAGGTGATGATGAACTCCTAACCGTAACTAGGTAAAATTATGAAAACCCAATTTTAAACCAGTTACGGTTGGGTTTTTTAGGTTGAAATCCAACTGTAAATCAGTTACGACTGTTTTTTTTTTTTGTCGAACCCAACTGTAAAACAGTTACGGTTGGGTTTTTTGTGATCGAACCTAACTGTAAATCAGTTACGGCTATGTTTTTTTGGTCGAACCCAACTGTAAAACAGATACAGTTTTTTTTTTTTTGAGGAAAACCCAACCGTAGTTGGTTCTGAAACCTAATTTTTTTCTACGGTTTCAATCAATCTAAGTTCTAACAATTTCAGATGCAATTGGTTTGTTGATTACCTTTAATAGAGAATTCAATCGACGACTATAAGTTTTTCGAACCGTCGATTGATCGAAGTTGGTGAAATGATTTTGATTGAAAAAAAAAAGGAGGGAATGATTTATGGTTGATAAGAAGAAGAAGAAGAAGAGGAGGAGGAGCAGATCTTTGAATGAGAATAAGATTTTGATTTTAGTTTTAGTTTTTAGGTTTTAGGTTTTTATTTTAGTTGAAGATTATTTTAGACATTTGGTATTGAATCAAGAATACCCATAACCAACTATTTGGTCACTAAAAATCCAAGTGAAGCCCCTCTATTAGAATGTGATGCCCCAATAATAGATTTTTTTGTGAGAGTATAACTTGGAAAGAATAGAGAAAAAACTGCAAAATAAAAAAACAAAAAACAAGTGACCTTGGAAAATATTTCTGCGTACTGCATTGGACTCCTTGGCTTTTATCACAAAGTTCACTGAAGAGGAATTGACAAAGACAACCGAAAGGGAGCACAACTACAAATTATTTGTTATCAGAAGAGTTCTAATTTTTTTACTACATTTCACCCCCAAGAAACAGATTCTTTACTGCTTGTACATCCAAAATAACCTTACTCATGTTGATCCTACCTGAAGGTAACTTGGAAGAACATTTAACTCCAATTTGAATTATAGAAGCCAAGGTTTGTCGCATTTTATCTCTTGCTATATCTCTTCTTTCGTTGGCTGACACGCCGTAACTTATAGTTTCATTATCATTATGAACTTCTCCTAATTCCAACAGCAAACGCGAATCAGCAATCTCTTCAATGCGCGCTGGCAACATATGCATCTTGGAGAAGTTATGGATGTCTAAACCATCTTCGAACATGTCATCAGTTGGTCGCTTTCCTGTAAACATTTCTAGCAAAAGGATCCCATAACTATACACGTCACCTTCTGTAGACGCTGCACCGCCCATTCCATATTCTGCACAACCAAGAACGAAATACAATTCACATCAAGTAATTAAATTATGTATGCACATAACAATATTTGTTGATAGTTGATACGTTTTGTTTTCTTACCAGGAGAAATATATCCTATGGAGCCCTTTATTGCAATTGAACTTGCGTCTTGTTCATTCAGATGCAGAGAATAACTGTAAGGATCAGAAAGGAACTTAGACAAGCCAAAGTCACCCACATGGGCAATTAGATCATCATCGAGAAGGACATTGCTGGGCTTCAGATCACAATGAATAATGGGGGATTGACACTGATGGTGAAGATAATTTAGTGCAGAAGCAACATCGACCGCAATGTTCAATCTTCTTTCCAGGGTTAAATTTTTCGGTTGCAGTTTATCGTCACTGTCTACGCTACTTGCATCTGAGTGCAACCAATTATCTAGATTCCCGTTAGCCATGAACTCAAAAACCAGAGCTTTGAAAGAATTACCTTCAAAATCAATACTCGAGCAACAAGTTACAATCTTAAGTAAATTTCTATGTCGAATTTCTCTAAGGGTATCACATTCGGCCATGAAACTCTTGGTTGCACCTCTTTGCTGAAGTTGTATAACCTTAACTGCAACAGGTTTTGATTTATCCTGGCTAAGAATCCCCTTATATACAGACCCAAAACTTCCGACACCAAGCAAATTGGTAGAACGATTAAATCCGTTGGTCGCCTTAAGAAGCTCGTTGTAAGAAACTCCCATGTACTGGTTACCGACATCTAAAGTCGTCAAAGGTGGTTTTGTTTCTGACTTGTTTCTCCAATAAAGAGTGAGCAAAAACATGACTGAAATTAGAAATAAAACCACAATAACTATTATTATGATAATTTTGACATGCCTTTTCTTTCTCGAGACGTTGCAGTTCGACAGCTTCAAGTCAGGTATTCCGCCACAAAGTTTACTATTCCCATCCACTGAGAATGCACTTATATTCATAAAAACTCCATTTTTTGGCACCATTCCCTCTAGATTATTATATGATAAGTTTAATTTACTGAGCGTTAGATTCTCTAATCCTTCCGGTATTATACCAGACAAGTTATTGCGTGAGAGGCTTAAACTTTCAAGGCCTCTTAAGAAAGTAATAGCCGGAGGAATGTTTCCTTGAAAGTAGTTGCCATCCAAGAAAAGACCTGTTAAGCTCAAACACTCGCCTATGCTACTTGGAATTTGACCTGATAATTTGTTTCCAGATAGGTCCAATATCCCAAGGTTTTTCAAGTTGCCAACTTCCACTGGCAGTGGACCAGTGAGTGAGTTATTACCCAAGTTGAGAAACCTTGATAAAGAGGAAAGTTGAAGAACTTGTTTCGGGATACTACCAGTTAATCTATTGCTCGAGAGGACCAGGCTCTGAAGAGATTCACAATTTCCAATACTAGGAGGAATTGAATCTGTTAAGCTATTAAATGATAAAGTGAGTTCGACCAGTCTTGTTAAGTTACCGAAAGAAGAAGGTACTGACCCCGACAATTTGTTTCTACGAAGATCTAAAATACCCAAATTTTGAAGGTTCCCGATGCCTGGAGGAATCCCACCTGCGAGCAGGTTGCCACCCAAGACGAGCGATCTCAAGCCTACAAGATCCTGAATACCTGCAGGAATACTTCCATATATCTGATTTCTTGCTAAATGTAATGTATCCAGGTTTGTTGTCAAATTGGCTATAGAGCTAGGCAGCATGCCACCGAAATTGTTGACGCCTAGAAATATAACCTTCAAACTAGTACAATTGATCAGAGAATTTAAGAAGTCCAGATCATTAGCTTGGCCACTTCCAAGATCATTTTCTCCTAAATTTAACCTTACAAGATTATTAAAATGGACAAGGTTATAAGGTACCGATCCAACAAAATTATTTTGATACAACTGTAAAACTTGAAGGCTTGATGAATTGGAAAATGAATTAGGAATGATTCCAGTGAAACTGTTTCCTGAAACCGAGAAGTAGGTTATATTTGGCAGGGTGAGACCAATATCAAAAGGAATAGTCCCATGGAGTTGATTGAACATCAATGAAAAAACTTCCAGTGATGAGATATTGTATAGTGAAGAAGGGACAATACCTGACAAATTGTTGGAAGAAATATCAAGAAATTGTAATCTTGTTAGTCGGCTTAGAGTGTTTGGAATTCTTCTATACAAATTATTATAACCAAGACCAAGATGAGTAAGAGATGTTGAAATGTTACCCAATGAAGTCGGAATCTCTCCAGAAAAATTATTATGCTGGAGCCACAACACTTTGACATTAGATAAGTAGCCTAGTTCACCCGGAATGTTACCCACAAGATTGTTCTGAGAAAAATCAAGGTGTATGAGATTGGAGCAACGAGAAATATTGCTCGGAATTTCTCCATCCAAGATATTACCCGAAAGATTCAAGTGTTTTAACCGAAAAAGACGACCAATTTGTTGTGGGATTTCTTTGTTTAAACCATTGCTGCTAAGGATGAGATCAGTAAGAAAGCTAAGGTTTCCTATGTGAGGAGATATGGAACCTACCAAACTTTTGGATTGAAGTTCTAATCTAGTGACTCTATTAGGATGACGACGACTGCATGTAACTCCTTTCCACTTGCAGAAATGAAGAGAATCATTGTTGTTGTTCCACGAACTCAGTGCTCCGAGTGGATCTTCAGTTATTCCGTTCTTAAATGCAACTAGCGCCAGCCGGTCATTTGATTTGGCACGATTGTTGACAACTAGGCAGTTAACAGAAACGGGCATACACGAGATGATGAGAATAAGGCTGCGTAATAAGAGTACTTTACTGAAGTTGAGGTATAGCCGTTGGTGTAACAATTTCATCTCCATAACATGAACGGATATCGAGTGCTTTGAATTTGCAATTCCGATATTTATTTTTGGTTTTTGAAAGTGTAAATAAAAAAATCTCAACTTAGTTGGGTCTCATAATATACTGATCCCGGAGAAGAATAGTATACACGCATCCACCAAAAGAAGAGCATTTAGAATTATGATCTATCATTGACTTAGGGTAGCCACTTGAAAATCCAGATAAACCCCTACAAAGTCTACAAAAGGCGGAAAAATTGAACGGTACGTCTCAACTGTACTAATGAAAAGAAAGACGTACGTAGCTGCTCAACTGCTGGAGAACGACTTTTGCTTGAAATAATATCTAACTATGTCGACTTTTGTTCCCCTTCATTCTCGTGGAGCTTTCTACTTTGGATTGACCATGGGTGCTCCGTGGTCACTAAAGCTTCACCATTAGTATCCCACTCATGACTCAACAACATTCGGATTGATCAGCGCATGTACAAACTGGATGACGAAACCACCACCTTGGATGGGGGATATATATATAATCATATAAGTAGTGTTGTTGTGCAACGGTTTGTCAGCAAAAGAAGTATACGAATGATCGAATGAAGTTAGTTTAGTTTGGGTGAAAAACAGGCCCAAGAGAAAATTATGCTAGTGGGCTTGACTGGTGAACCAGAAAAAGCAAAGGAGTCGCGGTGAGCAACCAAAGTTCAGTGCATTGCAGTACTGTATTAGCATGGATTTTAACGGGAGAGAATTCAGTGAGATCAAGAAAGAAAATGTTCTAGAATGATGTAAGATTTAGTAGGGAAAATGATGTAAGATTAAGAATAAGTAGGGAAAATGTTCTAAATCATGCTGTTAAGTCAATAATCAATGATACAGACAGCACTTATTTTTACGGGATTGAAGATGTCAACCCAAATCCTTATTCAAGCATTTTCGAATCTTCATTACTCACCTAATCACTAATTATCAATATCTTTAAAATCCTAACTCATATAAGGCCCCACGTAGCGCGTGAGAATACCCACCCTTGGGTGAGCGTCACCGCCCCCTTGAAATTTCTCCATTCCACTTTTCTTGCACTTCAAGCGGTGCTCCCATCTCGTATCTTCCAAAGCTGCTAAACAGTCGCCTTCGTCTCCGGAGTGACCCCTAACTGAGTAACTTCGTCTGCTAATGGTGGTACCTATCGGACATTGTATGCATACACCAATTCCTGTAAGTTTAGTGGTTGCATCATATTTAGCAAGACAGTAGAAAGTTATGTAGTCATTTTCTACCATATTCGCAGGGCTTGGTATTGTTCCTGGATTGGTAGGAGGAAGCTGCGTATTCACATAGTAATCCAGATGTGCCATGATCAGGTTCCCTATATTAATAGAACTAGGTTTTTTCCCTTGAAAGGTGACCTCACATCTTATTTTTCATACAAACCAGCATATCGTAGCGCATATTTCTACCCAACTTCCCCAGTGAGAGGGGCAGTTGTTTTGCTTGAACCAGTTGGCACACCATTCTAGTAGTAGTGTTGCTATGTATGACTGCTCTTGCTAAGTTGATGTTGCACTTAGTCCAAACTGCCTTAGTAAACCCACATTCCATAAATAGATGTCTACTGGTTTCCGGGTGGTTCTTAGAAATATTGCATGTATGATATATGTGAGACATAAATGAAGATAAATGCGCAAAAAGGGGGGAAATATTAGTTTTAGTTTCCAGGAGAACATCTGGATCCTAGGTATGGTTTTTATTTTCCACAATTGTTTTGTTGTGCATTTCTGTCGATTAGCTGATTTTTTTTGTTAACAAGAATATTATACATAGATTTAACAGTGAAAACCCCTTAAGGGTTGTGGAGCCAACGGAGGGTATCGGTTTTTCCTAGTTGGATGTTAATAGTAAGAACAAACAAAATATCATCTTCAGAGAAAGAGTTGAAAAGAAGAGGAATGTTCCATTGATTATTTTCAATAAGATCACTGACTAAGGTTGGTTGGTTAGGATTGGATTGACAGAGAGGATTAAGTGGTTCAGTTTGACCTGGAATCCATCTACCTTTCCAGATATTGATAGAATTGCCATCTCCAACTTCCCAGATGTAGTGATTCTGCAGCAGTTTGGTTCCTTTGTGGGTACGTTTCCATGGCCACGATGCTCCAACAGCACACAATGGAAAGGATTGGAATTTGGAAAGTATTTAGATTTCAGAGATTTAGCATATAAAGAGTTAGGCTGGTGGAAAAGTCTCCACCCATTCTTGGCTATTAAAGCCAAGTTCCATTGTCTCATTTTATTTAATCTATTACCTCCATTTTCCTTATCTGTACTAAGGATGTCCCAAGCTTTGATATAAAAGCCTTTTTTATTTTTTTTATCCTTGCACCACCATTAATCTCTCATAAAGCTATTAGCTCGTTTTATAATCTGAAAAAACGGGGTCTAACAACCACACCCAATATTTCTCTTAGCAATCTGTATGGACTAACTCCAATATACTTTTAAGAAAATCAACTAGACAGTCAAACTCAATCTTAAAAAAAGTATATCAATGAGTTATATCTCGATTTCTTAATGTAATCAACAAATCAAACAGATAGAAATCTGTGAGCCTGATTAATATAAGAAACAACTTGAACGGTATGAAACCAATATCCAAGTGTCAATCAATTCAATCAACAACCAAAGGTTGGATTCACAATTGATTGAACTTACAACCTGTGATATTTCAATTATATAGAAAATATATGCGGAAAAGAAATAACACAGACACCAGAAATTTTGTTAATGAGAAAACCGAAAATGCAGAAAAACCCCGGGACCTAGTCTAGGTTTGAACACTTCATTGTATTAAGCCGCTACAGACACTAGCCTACTCCAAGTTTACTTCGTACTAGAATGTAGTTGAGCCCTAACCAATCTCACACCGATCAAGGTATAGTTTCGCTCCTTACGTCTCTGAATCCCAGCGGGACTCTATGCACTAGATTCCCTTACCTAATCTCACCCACAACTAAGAGTTCTACGACCCAAAGTCGAAGAATTGATAAACCAATCTATCTCACAGAAAAGTCTATTGAATAGATAAATATGTCTCCCACAGATAAACCTATGGGTTTTGTTTCATCTTTTGATAAATCAAGGTGAACATGAACCAATTGATATACCGGACTTATATTCCCGAAGAACATCCTAGAAATATCAATCACCTCACAATAATCTTAATCGTATGGTAGCGAAACAAGATATTGTGGAATCACAGACGATGAGACGAAGATGTTTGTGAATACTTTTTATCTTGCCTATCGGAGATTAAATCTTGAAAAAATCTTAGAGAAGATAGTACTCAATCACGATAGAAAACAGCAAGATCAGAAAACGCAACTACAGAGAAAATATTTGGGACTGGCTTCACAATCCCAACGAAGTCTTCAGGTCGTTAATCAACAGGGTTTCGTGAAAAACCTAAGGTTAAAGGAGAATTGACTCTACTCGCAACTAGTATCACAGGAGGTGTGTGGATTAGGTTTCCCTGTTGCTAGAGTTCTCCTTTATATAGTTGTTGATGGTGGTTTTTAACTTAGGGGTAAAGTCATAAAAGCCTAGTCAGACAGTGACGTCACAAGACTTAAACGCATTTATTGAACCCTTTAATATGTCTACGAGAAAATTACCAGGGTACCTTTTTTTAATTGATTACTAATTAGGGTTTCAATAGGCCAAAACCCTAATTCCCATGCTCTGTGCCAATGGAAAACCATGCCAGCCACACCCACCGCGCCAAGGCATGCCAACCATGCTAGCCGCACCCCTGTGCCAATGGAAAACCATGCCATCCACACCTACCGCGCCATGGCATGCCAACCATGCTAGCCGTACCACCGTGCTAATATCAAACCATGCCAGCCACATCTTCCGCGCCAAGGCATGTCAACCATGCTAGCGGCACCCCTGTGCCAATGGCAAACCATGACGGCCACACCCACCGCACCAAGGCCCCAGCCATGTTAGCCGCACACCACTGCGCCAATGGCAAACCATGCCAACCATATCTCCTCGCTAAAGCATGCCAACCATGCTTGCCGTCCCAAAATTCCATGCACAACGCTGGATGCCAAAACAAAGGCCTGCAACAATCAACGACCATCTTTCCATCTAAGACGCAAATCTTAGCCGTCCAAGGTTACCAGACAACACATGGTAACCTTTGACCCAAAACCCTAGTTTTTCCACGCCAAACCACGCCAATGGCACGCCAACCTAGCAGTGCCACCATGCTGGCCTTCCCTATACGGATACCAAAGCGAAGGCGTGCGACAATCAACGGTCGCCCTTCAATTATAGAAGCAAATACTAGACGTCCAAGGTTACCATACAATAACATGGTAACCTTTGACCCGAAACCCTAGTTTGGCCACGCTAAACCGCGCCAAGGCATGCCATGCCAATGGAATGCATACCTAGCTGCGCCACCTTACTGTCCTTCCCTATGCGGCCACCAAAAACGAAAGCGAGCAACGATCAACGGCTACCTTTCATCTTAAGATGCAAAATATCGACCGTCGAAGGTCACCAAGCTTGCAAGTACGACTTGCCACGCAAAAAAAATATGCTACATGGTTTCCACAAAAACATTCGAGACATCAACACAAACTGGGGGATCCTATTTGGGTATTGGTTTGGCAGTTTACAGCATGCGGCATACACTACGCCCGTCATAAGGAAGTGTCATAAGGATGAGGCGGTTAGTAAATAAAGGGAGTTAATGGTGAAACGCTCTTTTATGGGACATCAATTCCACGCGTTAACGGTTTTATGGAACATCTATTCCATGCGTTAACTGTTACCACTTCCTCCCATTTACTCACCCATTTTTCCATTCCTTAATGAGACCAGAGTACGTTTCACTCCGACTTGTATAAATAAGTCTTACCTATTTCCACCGAACAACAAGTTCAGTCAGGGGAATACAACACTCTGAAAACATTTGCTAGCTTTCCCTTTTGTTAGCTTTCAACTTTTTGATACAAGTCATAACACAACTACTGTTCCAGAATCAACTATTCTGGTCTCATCACTTTCCTTGCTCCCCTCCCCAAAACCAACCCATTCTCCTCCACTTTGTGACCGAAGCAAGTTTGGAACGGCCATTTCTTGGTTTAAGTAGGAATTGTACAGATTTATCTCTCGAATCTAAAGTACTCCCTTGTAGTACATTGTTTAGGGTTTAGATTCGTTTCTCACCCACACACCCGAAATTACCGAAATCAGCAGAAACAGTTTTCACTCACAAATAATTGGCGATCACGGTGGGACATCAATCTCTCGGTTACAATATCGATTTCTAAATTTCCGATATCACTCTTCACTTACAACTCCAACATGGTGGAACTCAAATCCAGATCAGCTGTCGAGAACACTAACGCAGAATCGTTCCCTGGTGTTAATGTTACTTCCAACAACATCACTACGATATCTACTGACCCTAGTAACACCGAAAGTACTCCTTAAGGTGTAACGCCGCCGATTACCAGGGCCAGAGCCGCCTCCGCCTCTAATCTCCCTGCGAAACTTGTTAATCCTGGAAATACTTAAAGCGCTCCTTCAGGAGTAACGCCACCAGTCACCAGGGCCAGAGCTGCCGCTATCGCTCCTAATGCTTCTTCAAGTATGGAACCTCCATCCGCCACCAAGACTCCAACTACCGCACCAACGGGACGAGAAACCGGAGGAACCAAAAGAAGCCGATCATATATCACCATCGCTGATTTGATCGAATGGCCGCTTTGTGGGTCGCAACCGTCTGATCCACCAGACAAGATCAGGACGATGGGTGAGAGATAGGGGCTTGCGCATCGTTATCACTATCTGTTTTATAGAAGGAGGTTCTCGCTAGAGCCCATACGGATATCGTTTCGACACAGAAAGAAGTAATCGTCTTTCTCAAAGCCCTGACCGAGCGTCTTCCACGTGAGTCATGACCTCCAGATCCATTTAGGAACGCCTCCAACACCCCCCAACACCAGCACCTCGGCGGAACGCGTCTTCACGGACGAGAAGATTCGTGCCAGACCCCCATTGGAAAGAAGTCAACCATCCAATTTTGTCACACGAGAGGATCTGGGGTAACTTATCCGGAATCGAATCAGGAATGATGAAATAGATACGCATCAGCATCAACCTCCTTACCCATCTGAAATACAAAGAATTCCCCTCCCAAGAGGATACTCCTCTCCTTAATTCACCCTGTATGATGGCATCAGAAATGCACGCGAACACGTCTCTCGCTTCCTCGAATCCCTAGGCGAACACGAATAAAATCATATTCTCCATCTGAGGGAGTTTTCGAAATCTCTTACCAGAAGAGCGTACACATGGTACAACAGCATCGCGCCAAACAGCGGGAGAGCGAATATCCGAATGATTTCGTTAAGAGATTCAGGGTTCAAGCACTAGACTGTCACGACCCAAATGTGACCGAGGAACAACTGGTGAACACATGCATCAACGGCATGGCTCCTATTTACCGCACCCTACTAGAGAACCTGTATTTCTAGACATTCTCTGATCTCCATGAAGCTGCCAGGCGATCAGCAACGACAACACCAGCATTATTAGAAAGAGCTAGACTAACCAAAGCCGAAGACGTGCGCGAAACTCGCGGGAATAGATGTCTCATCAACAATAAGTACAACGTTGTCCCCTCCTCTGTGAGCATATTAAACGTGGGAGGAAAAAGGAAGGCCCCAACTGTAGACCAGCAGCCTAAGCGCGAAGCACCAGCACGACGATCAACTCAGCCACGGAAGGCAGCCACTAAATCTCCCATACGTCATCACGAAGCTGAAGGAAATACCCTGGATTTCCCATTTCCCATTGAGGAGGTGATCGATCTCTTAGAAGCATGGATTCAAGATGATGTTATCAGACTACCATCTCCCAGACACCCACTGACTGAGTCCGAGATGGCAAACCCCAAATACTGCCACTACCACAGATTTTTTCACCACCTAACCAGTGATTGCAACAGACTAAAGCATATCTTCAAAGAAAAGATGGAGCAGGAGAACTCAACTAGGAAACGAGGGAGTACATCGAGACCCACTTCCAGTGAGGAATTGTGGGGTCTCTGGGGACTCCGTGCATGAGACTGTGTAATCCATGATGCAACACGTGTGCAAAATTATCTACCTTTCCAAGGTGCAGCGCCAAGATATTTTCGCGGCTCTCAATCGCGTCGTGTCAGGCAAGCGACGTTTTCCCTCCATGGAAACCACGCCAAGAGCCCAAGCTCTCCCAGCGAGCGGAATCGAAAAGGACAACTGGGGACTGCTGACCACGTCATATTTAAGAGGTACTGAATTCGACAACACGCTCATCGACGCGGCCTCTGACTTCAACATTATTATTTTCAAGACTCTGAAAGTAGCGGGGTTTACGAAACAAGAGGCTACCCGATCCCCATCCGTGATTGAGAACCCGGAGGGGGAATCCTTAAACGTGCACGGCTATATCAACCTCGAGGTCAAGATGGTAGACGCTATAACACGTGTCAAATTCCACATTGTCAAAGAACTTGGTTACGACATGATATTGGGCACTTGTGGGTACTCGACAACAAGGAAAAATTTGGTATATCCCCTCTACCAATGTCAACGCCCTAAAGAATCTCCAACAAACCATCCCACTTGGTGCCGCATCGACAATTTACCGATGGAACCCGGACGCCTGGAGAAGACCTGTTGGCGCTAACCCATGGATTCCAAACGCAAGTAAGTCTGGCCTAACGATCTTCTCTACAACCGGCCATTTCTTCCCCTATTCTGTCATGGGGACTCATCACGATTACTGGCACGGACGTTGTTAAGAGATGTGAATGGGGAGATGGGCTATTCAAACGCTTTGCAAAGAGTTTGGAAGCTGGCATCGAAACCAACAAGACCAAGATTCAAACGGTTGCACAACACCTGAACCCGTTTCCAATCGGAGATATAGTGGTCAATGTTAACTCATTTCAAGTTGGGAAGATGATGGTAAAGATAGCTGTTCGGATTGGTTTGCCTAAGGAAAAAGAAGACAAGCCTTATTTGGTAGCAGCCATTCTTTTAGGAGGATACTGCAAGCTCATCAACACAGACAAGTCGGGAGAGTTGATAGTACACTCGCGATGGCTCAATCTTCCAATCCCTAAAACGATGTACTTTTCCAGCCACTCTCCCTTTAGTATTTCCTTCAGCAGTTTCTCTTGATATTTGTATTTCCCTGAGATGAATATACCGTTTATATTCTTCTCCGGAGTTTCATTTTCATTCAAAAAAAAACATACATTTCTTTTCGAATGGGTTTTCCGAATCTCGAAAAAAATACACCAAACTAATCCAAAATCATTGAGAAGCCATTAACCATCATATCACAACCAGAAATCCAAAACCGTGTCAGAAATACCTTATTCAATTATTCAAAAATGAGAAATTGTAAACGGGATGCTAATTGGTGAAACCCTAACTTCGCCACGAATAGAAAGAAGGTAAAGATGAGTTTATAAAACATCGGGACGACTACACAATAAATAGAAACGATAAAAGGGAGAAGCTAGTCATCAAAAGGTGGAAGGGGAGTCACCTCGGTCAGAGCTCTTTTCAAGCACTTTCCCCAACAATCTCTCAGGAATCAAAGGTTCCACCCAACGGCCACATCAGCAGTAGTAACCTCAACATCCCACCTTGAAGCCACCTCAGTAGCAACAACACCCATCTCCTTCCCGACGCCTGCATCAACAACCGGTCCAGCATATGCCACCATGACCCGCCCGATGTCGCCGACAACAGTCTCGGCGCCTACTCCGAAGGATGTTTTAGTTTCATCAAACTCGGCGTATTCCTCGAGGGTTTTCTCGGCAAACTTTTGAGAAGAATTTCTCAATTGATCCGCATTCGAATCGAGAATTATGACGAAATCCTGAACAAAGAAGTTACGCTGGCCTTCCCCTAAAAGTTTCATAGACTCCGTTTTCCATCGTGTTAACCTAGAAGTGGGCTTTACCTCCCTAGCACTAGGCCGTGAAGAATTTTTACTGCAGTGAGGTCTCTCAGCACGCCGGGGCTCTTCGTCACTCTCTCATTCCTCCTCCGTGTTCACCGAATCCAAGAAGTCTGAACATGCACCCGCACTTCACCTAGATGGGTGGAAGGTAGGCCCTGAATAATTCTGCAAGCTTCATGGAACAGAGATTCAATTCTATTTAACGCCTCCTCATAAGAAGAAAACTGGTTTTCACCGATTCCAAAGTTTTTCTCTATAGGGTTAGAGGTACGGCTGCCTCTGGAAGATCCCATTATGCACTATAAAACCAGAGAAAGTAGGAAAGTTTTTACCCTATATACACCGAAAACATACAAAAAGAAGAAGACAAAATAGAAACCAGAAAAAAACACGAGACGATACCTGCAAGGAGGGTGAGCACGATTTCAGAACGAACTATCCAAGATCATCTCTTATGATCGGCAGAATGACGCAATCCCGATAAGAAAAGCTTTCAACTAATTGTGAATTAAGGCGTGATGTCCGGTCTTAATTAAAACCTATTTTTAAAAGGGAAAGTCTCGTGCCTGTCTATGCAATATAACTAGGGTTTGGTGAGGAAACGTGGAAGCACGTGTTTGGGACATGCTTGCTTGCGTTTTTCTTTTATGATCGCCATCAATGAGGTTCGGGAACAAAAACGGCACCATAACCTGAGAAGAAGGAGTAACGCCCCTTTTATGGGCATAGCACTCTCGAAGAAACAAAAAAGTTCCCAATTCAAGATACACAAGAACATATGCAATCGGGCCCGCAAAGACAAATCACCATCACACCAAGTCGTCCGTACACGCCTCGCCTCACCAAACCACACCTTATCACGGCCGCACCATGCCAAGTCGTCCGCTCCATTGACGTGGCCCCATCATGCCAAGATGTATGTGCCATGACTTGCCGCGCTAGCACCAACTTTCCAAGACAACATCATGATATTCCCTGACCTAGTCAAGATGATGAGTAGCCATACTTAACTAATGATTTCTCGTCCCACCACCTCATGGTGAACACCACGAAGAGAATCTATGCAAAGCTGCCATACACAAGGATCAAGGATTCTCCCTGCTTCCCGAAAAAGGTTAGACGGATCTTCCTAACCATCTTGCATGATTCACGTTTCTATTCTGTCTGTCATCATCTTATGCTTACCTCGCAACAACTCCCATGTTCCGAGCTAAGCAGGGGACTTCATGTTGATGGTGGTTTTAAACTTAGGGCTAAAGTCATAAAACCCTAGTCAGATAGTGATGTCACAAGACTTAAACGCATTTATTGAACCCTTTAATATGTCTGCGAGAAAAATACCAGGGTACCTTTTTTTTAATTGATTACTAATTAGGGTTTCAATAGGCCAAAACCCTAATTCACACGCCCCGTGCCAATGAAAAACCATGCCAGCCACACCCATCGCGCCAAGGCATGCCAACCATGCTAGCCGCACCCCTATGCCAATGGCAAACCATGCCATCCACACCCACCGCGCCAAGGCATGCCAACCATGCTAGCCGCACCCCTGTGCTAATGGAAAACCATGTCGGCTACACCCACAGTGTCAAGTACCCAACCATGCTAGCCGCACCACTGCGCCAATGGAAAACCATGCCATCCATATCTCCTCGCCAAAGCATGCAAACCATGCTTGCCGTGACAACATGCCATACACAACGCTGGCTACCAAAATAAAGGCCTGTAACAATCAACGACCATCTTTCCATCTAAGACGCAAATCTTAGCCGTCCAAGGTTACCAGACAACACATGGTAACCTTTGACCCAAAACCCTAGTTTGGACACGCCAAAGCATGCATGCCAATGGCACGCCAACCTAGCTGCGCCACCATGTTGGCCTTCCCTATATGGCTACCAAAGCGAAGGCATGCGATAATCAACGGTCGCCCTTCAATCACAAAAGCAAATCCTAGCCGTCCAAGGTTACCAGAAAAAAACACGGTAACCTTTGATCCAAAACCCTAGTTTGTCCACGCCAAACCGTGCCAATGGCATTCCAACCTAGCCACGCCACCTATCTGGCCTTCCCTATGCGTCCACCAAAAACGAAAGCATGCGACGATCAACGGCTAACTTTCGTCTTAAGATGAAAAATCTCGACTGTCGAAGGTCACCAAGCTAGCAAGTACGACTTTCCACGCAACAACAATATGCTACATGATTTCCATAAAACAATTCGAGACATCAACACAAACTAAGGGATTCTCTTTGGGTATTGGTTTGGTGGTTTACAACGTGCGGTATACACTACGCCTGTCATAAGGAAGTGTCATAAGGATGAGGTGGTTAATAAATACAAGGAGTTAATGGTGAAACACTCTTTTATAGGACATCAATTTCATGCGTTAACGGTTTTATGGAACATCAATTCCATGCATTAACTGTTACCACCTGATGGTTATTTTCAATGATGTTGTAGTAAAAGGTTCGTTAAGATTTGTGAAGGAAGTTTTTTTAGACTTAATTTTTATAAAAAAAATAACAAACTCAATTAAAAAGTGTTGTAAAAAATATTATGGAGAGACCGGGGCTAGGATTCCACCAATTTCCACACTCATATGGTTCATATATCAATTCTAAACAATAAAAGCTCAAATGATAAAGTTTTATTGACTCTAGTTCATTGCCTAAGGTAGATTTCGAAAGTAATGGGTGTAAAACTAAAGCATGGGACATCAAAACATCTAAGCTAATCATGACCCATCAATTGTAATCACAACCATTCAATGAAACTCATAAATAAATTAAATAATAATGCAAATAGTCGTAACAAGAATTGATAGAGTTACCACATTTGTGAAACTTGGATTCCTCCATCGCCCCAGAGGATGGGTTTAGCTCATCATGTTGGAAACACGCTCAAAAGTTGATTTCATTGCTCCAACAGGTGTTTACAAAGATGAAATATAGAGAAAATGGTTAAAACCGGTGTTTGCAATGTTTATAATTGTTGCAAAATACTGTTACAGAGAACGATAAAAGGTTATTATCGCTGACACTATATCATATACGAATGTTCTTCACTTGTCGTTTTCACTGTAGCAAATACGACTGTTCCTTTGCGTCTTATGGTCTTCGTGTTCTTGGTGCAACAGTAGCATAAAATAATTTTATGTAACTTGATTTTCTCGCTCTGTTGATGCTTTGTAAACTCCCCAAACTCTCCGTCCCCCTTTCTATGATCTCAGCAGCGTATTTAAAACCCAACAGCAACAAAATATCTCGTAATAACTACAAATAATCCTCCCATAACTCCCTCTGCAAAATACGGGAATTGTTTCCTTTTATCTCCATGCATGCTTCTATCAAATGTCAACACACTCCAATCTCGCTCAGAAATGATCAGAAATATCACAACACACTTCATACACGCACAATCCTCAAAACACTTCACAGAAATAAAACCGAGAATATATTCCTTCCTTGATTCTTCTCTGTTTGATGATTCATCCAAGTCCAGTCGACAAAAATAACTATACCAACCATGTTTCACGGTACCAGGCTGGTTCCAATCCAAATCCGAGTTTTAATCTCTCTCTAACTCTCCACAATTCTTCACAGAACTCTCGGGTTTCGACTTCCCTATTTTCTTTGAATACGAGTATCTAGCCCAACTGGATCGAAACCGACACATACAACATCCTTGTATAGCCCATAGGAGTAAACCCAATTAATTCTATCCCTTTAGTCTCACTTAAACGAGCTCAAATCGCCAACCCTAATTTCGGCAGTTGAAGGTTGATTTTTCCCGCCACTTTTCATAATTTGAATTGGAGAGGATGAAGTGCCCCGATCCAAAACAGGGGCGGCTTTATCAGCTGGGGTGCCCTTATCCAAAGTGAGGGTGCCTTTATCAATTTTCTCCGGGGGTCCAAATAACACTTTTTGAGCAACTTTTTCCACACAAGTGTATTCCTCCAAAAACACCTACACAAACATAAAAACACCACAATAAGTACAAAATCAAGCACTAACAATAAAGACATTGAGGACAATTCAGACACAAAAATGTGTCTATCAAATACCCTCAAACTTATTATTTGCTAGTCCTTGAGCAAAACTAATCTAGAAAATAAAATTCTTACTCACTAGGTGGCCCCAGTGACCAAGTTAATCTCGGGAGGGTTTACCAGAGGTGTACCCACAAAACCTTTACTCCAGACCCTAGATATCTATGCAGAACCTTGGAAGGCATTAAAGAATCTCCTTGGTTGGCATACTTATTGACTACAGGAGGAAGTACCCTGATGCGAAATTCCAATTGTTGTACATGAGTTTGCACTCAAGGATACTAAAATTCATATAAAATGATAGAGCTCTACTCAGATAGTTTCTGGACAACATAAACCGGAGTCAACCAATCACATGGATAGATTAAGAAGATGGATGTAGAGAAAAATGTGGATGATGTTGACTAAGGTGAACCTATCCTAATGGACTGAGATACCGGTCTGACTAATATCAACACAACTGGCATACACAAGGGGACCATCGGTCGATAATCCTAACTCTAGGTCAACACAACTGGCATATACAAGGGCACCAGTAGTCGACTTTATTGAATTTATTTTTTTAATTTTTTTTATCTCAGTCACTCTATTTCACCCTAGCAATGGTAAAAAGAAAAAAAAAATGATCAGGATTCTTTCGATATTTCCATCACAAGGATATGGCAAAACTACCATGTTTTCTTTTCTAACACCTGAGCTCTGTACTTTTATGAATAGACTCTTTTAGATGTTTCCATCTAATCAGATTGGTTCCTCAACTCCTACAACCAAAATGTTTCCATCCACTTAGATTGGTTAGTGCCGACCTTAATAAACATAAATTTCTAGGCTCTGGAGTTTATTTATTGCAACTAAAAAGTTTCTCCCATACCCCCAAACTTAAATATAACATTGTTCTCAATGTTCTAAAGATGAAATTAAAAACATGAACAAGGAGAAATCGTCACCACTAGAAGGAAATGAGGAAAGATATTACCATGTTGCAAAAGCAAAGGATACCTCCCAAGGATTACTAAGTTTAAAGTCTTCATCCAGACATCAAATACCTCAAAAAGGGTCTCCACCTTCCAAAGTCATACACCAATAGCCGAAATAGTTGTGGGTCCATAATACCAAACAGAGTTAACACCAATATGAGACAACTGCACTGGTTCAGAAAAATGAATAGAAGGAGCACATCTGCATCTAAGGTTTATGTCAAGAAAACTAGGTTTATTTTGGATGCATAACTGAGATTCATATGTGTGTCTCGATAAACAGATTCATCCGAAATACTGGCCTCTAAAACCTGGGTCACCTCCTATACAGTATCAGGAGGATCGGGTTGCGGAGTATGAATAGACTCGAGTAATGTCTCAGACGCACAAGGATCGAGTCCCAAGTTAGGGACTTCAATTAGGGATATGTGACCATCACAAGAACCATCACAACCCCCAAACTTAGAGTTTTCACTATACACAGACAAACCTCTAACTATTGCTTGAATTTCTGGATCCTTAGAATCCCTAAAGTACTCAATAGCTTCTTCTAGTTCTCTACCCCCAAACTTAGGGTCATCATTATTCTAAGAAAGACCTAGCTAATACTATTGCTTGGATTTCTGGGTCCGTAAAGTCTTTAAAACACTCAAGGGCTTCTTCTAAAGATTGATCACACATCTGGTCTAAGAGAATGGTTTCCTAAAATTTATCTAAAGAATCTTCCAGTAAAGTGTCATGCCAATTATCCTTAACTAAATCCTGAACTAAAGTGCTAATCATATTCACTTCTTCTAAATCATCATTCTCAAAAGGTTGTCTAGTAACATTAAAGACATTTAGTTCAGTGGTCATATTACCAAATGATATGTTCATAAGCCCGATCTTACATTTGATGACAGCATTAGATGTGGCTAAAAATGGGCGACCTAAAATCACTGGGATTTGAGCACTTGGGTCCTGAACAAGCTGGGTGTGGTGTCTAGAACAACAAAATCCACTGGATAAATATACTTATCAACCTCAATCAGAACATCCTCTATGACACCACGAGGAACTTTGATAGACCTATCAGCTAATTATAGTGTCATTTTAGTCGGTTTTAACTTACCAAGACATATTTGGGTGTATACATCATACGGGAGTAAGTTAACACTAGCTCCTAAGTCAAGTAAAGCTTTATCGACCATGTGATTACCAATTGCACAAGATATGATGGGGCATCCAGGGTCCTTATACTTAGGGGGGTGTTTGGTTCAGAAGAATTGAACTTACTTGGCCAGCTAAAAAGGCTTTCTTTTGGACATTAAGCTTACGCTTTCGTGTATAAAGATCTTTAAGGAACTTGGCATAAGCAGGCATCTGCCTAATTGCTTCTAACAATGGAATGTTATTGTTCACCTGCTTAAATGTCTCCATTATCTCGTTGAAAGTCGACTCCTTCTTTGTTGAGGCTAACAATTGTGGATAAGGGGCTCTAGGCACAAACATAGTCCTATCATGAATTTCTTGGGACTCCTTAAAAATTGTTTCAGTTTCCTCAGCTATGGGTTTCTCTTGGGAAGTAGAAGGTGGAACTACATCATGTTCACTTTCAGGCATGGCGACCTTATTGTCAACTTTCTTTCCACTCTTAAGGGTTGTAATAGAATTCACATGATTGTACTATTTCTCTCCTTTGGGGTTAGGATCAGTATGACTATGGAACCTTCCATCTTCTATCTCACTTATATACTTAGGTATCTGGCCGACTTGAAGTTCTAATTTAGCAAGAGTCTGGGAATTATTCTTCAAATTCTGCCTGGTTTCTTGTTGAAAGCTAAGGTGGTTATGTGATAACATATCATGGTTCTTTGCTAGCATAGTAAGAGTTTCTTCTAAGGTAGAGATCTTTTTCTCGGAAGTTTTCTGAAACTGGGTTTGACCTGAAGAGTTGTCATTATAATCAAAACCTGGGGGAGGTTGAGAATTACTAGACTGGCCTGGATTCTGGCCCTTAGACCAAGAGAACTTAGGATGGTTTCTCCAACCCGGGTTGTAGGTCTCTGAGTATGGGTTAAACTTCTGACTGTTTTCAAACCTAGCATTGTTATAAACAGCATGGGCTTGCTCTTCACTAACGTGACCTTTCCAAAACGAGCTATTGGGTTTTATTCCACAACTAGAGACTTGAGAGGCTCTAATTCTATCATTAGGTTCAACAAGGGACCTATTTTTAGACTGACCCATTTTCAAAGCTTCTAACCTTCTAGACAAAGCAGCAAACTTAGCATCTGACCCAAAGCTTGTATCGACCACATTGGTGCTACTTCTATTGACCAAGAGTCTTTTAGGGGGTTTCAACACAAGACTCCCACTGTTGGGATTTTTCAGCTACATCTTCTAAGAAGGAAAAAGCATCATCTGCGCTTTTACTCGTAAATAAACCAGCGCACATAGACTCGACCATGGCTTTGGTCGAATAGTATAAACCTTCATACAGAATTTCAACTAGTTTCATTTTTTCGAACCCATGGTGAGGACATTACGACAAAAGATCATTAAATCTCTCTAAAAACCTATAAAGGGATTCTCATTCTTGTTGCATACTGGCACTAATTTTCTGCCTAAAAGATGCGGTTATATGCTTAGGGAAAAAGTTTAAGTTGAAAACAGCAGTAAGTTGGTCCTATGTTTCTATAGACCCAGATGGTAGGTTATTCAGCTAGGACTTGGCTTTATCTCTTAAAGAAAAGGGGAACATCCTAAGTTTCAAGACTTCATCAGTAAGGTCCTTAATATTGATTGTTCCACATATTTATTCAAAGTCCCTAATGTGAAAGTAAGGGTTTTCATCATCTTTTTCTAAGAATATCGGGATCATCTGAAGAATACCAGGATTCAACTCATAAGTAGCCGTAGAGGCTGGAAAATTAATGCACAATGCTCGGTTGGTCCTAGTTGGGTACATGTAGTCTTTCAAAGTAGCAATTGCTGGCACAACTGAAGTACTTTCCTCACGAAGAGACAAATTCTCAAAACTGAAGTTTCCGAAAATGGGGTTCTCAAAAGAAGAGTCTTCGAGCTCCCCGCCTTCACAAGAAGAACTACTAGGTTTGTCACTAATCAAACGACCTAGAGTGTTTCTTTTCCAAGCATGTTCTCTAATGACCTCGGGCATACACTAGAAAAAAAAATTAAAAAGAAAAATTCCTAAAAGGAAGGGAAGTTCTATGCAAACACAAACAAGGCTAACTCCACCACAACAAACCTACTGATTTCTAGCAAACAAAAAGCATGATGGCTCCACTTATATTGTTTTCTAGACCATCTTCTAATCCTTCGAAAGGGAATTCGTTACATTTTGAGAAAACTCCTCTGGAATCAATCCGAGTTTAAGTAAGTTGAATATAGGCAAGGGAAGCTGCGTGGAACTTTGATACCTAATGCCTCACCGCACTACAAGGAGGCGCAGCCACGCATTCAACTTACATAAACCATCATGAACTTAGAAGTATGCTTAAAGAGTAACCAATATTTTTCGGATGACTTTCCTAGTAAGCTCGTTACCCTATCAGTCTCGTTCTATTCCAAATTTTAAGCTTGGGTTCACGTTTGGTATCGTTTTCCTAAGGAGAGAAAGAAGAGAACGGTGATGAAATCTGAACCCTTATCTTGTATGGCCAGGCCTTGCCCTTTACTAGGAAATTAAAGCATCCATATTCAGTTCCTCGACATATATGCAAACGAAGGAATATAGTAAACCTGCTAACAGGGGATTCGCGGGTGTTTCAGTAAACTTACCTCCCGTACCAGACCGGCGAAGAACCGTTGTAGTCGACTCGGGCCACGACTCCTATGTCATGTACGAAACCGAGGGGCCGAGGCAATATCGTAGTTGCCGTCCTTCTCTGCAAACAGTTTAATATTTAATATACTACCCTTCCGTAGAGTTTAAAAATAAAATAATGTCCAAGTCCAAAGTCCAAAAAGTAAAGTCCAAAATAAAAAGAAAATTACAAAAATAGAGAATATCCTAATTAATTTCTAAAAGATAAAAAAGAAATCTAAAAGATAAAAAAAAAATTTGATAAAATTCTCTCTTTTTTTTTTCTTTGTTCTTTTCGCTTTGTCTTTTGACTTCAAATCTTTAAGTGGTCACCAAAAGCTTTGGCAACTCCTTTTTCTTTCACTCCGAAATCCAAGAATCTGTAATAAAAAGACAAATACCAAAAAAAACGTAAAATAGAACAAATTAAAAAAATTAAAAATTAAAATAAAACCTAGAAAAATAAAAAAAAAATCTAAAAACTCTAGCCTAAAGACAAGTCGGCGGCGCCAAAAATTGATGGTTATTTTCAATAATGTTGTAGTAAAAGGTTCGTTAAGACTTGTGAAGGAATATTTTTTAGACTTAATTTTTATAAATAAAAATAACAATCTCAATTAAAAAGTGTTGTAAAAAATATGGAGAGACCCTAGGATTCCACCAATTTCCACACTCATATGGTTCATATATCAATTCTAAACAATAAAACCTCAAATGATAAAGTTTTATTGACTCTAGTTCATTGCCTAAGGTAGATTTCGAAAGTAATGGGTGTAAAACTAAAGCATGGGACATCAAAACATCTAAGCTAATCATGACCCATCAATTGTAATCACAACCATTCAATGAAACTCATAAATCAATTAAATAATAATGCAAATAGTCGTAACAAGAATTGATAGAGTTACCACATTTGTGAAACTTGGATTCCTCCATCGCCCCAGAGGATGGGTTTAGCTCATCATGTTGGAAACACGCTCAAAAGTTGATTTCATTGCTCCAACAGGTGTTTACAAAGATGAAATATAGAGAAAATGGTTAAAACCGGTGTTTGCAATGTTTATAATTGTTGCAAAACACTGTTACAGAGAACGATAAAAGGTTATTATCGCTGACACTATATCATATACGACTGTTCTTCACTTTTCGTTTTCACTGTAGCAAATACGACTGTTCCTCTGCGTCTTATGTTCTTCGTGTTCTTGGTGCAACAGTAGCATAAAATAATTTTCTGTAACTTGATTTTCTCGCTCTGTTGATGCTTTGTAATCTCCCCAAACTCTCCGTCCCCCTTTCTATGATCCCATCAGCGTATTTAAAACCCAACATTAACAAAATATCTCGTAATAACTGCAAATAATCCTCCCATAACTCCCTCTGCAAAATACAGGAATTGTTTCATTTTATCTCCCTGCGTGCTTCTATCAAATGTCAACACACTCCAATCTCGCTCAGAAACGATTAGAAATATCACAACACACTTCAGACACGCACAATCCTCAAAACACTTCACAGAAATAAAGCCGAGAATATATTCCTTCCTTGATTCTTCTCTATTTGATGATTCAGCCAAGTCCAGTCGACAAAAATAACTATACCAACCCTGTTTCACAGTACCAGGCTGGTTCCAATCCAAATCCGAGTTTTAATCTCTCTCTAACTCTCCACAATTCTTCACAGAACTCTCGGGTTTCGACTTCCATATTTTCTTTGAATACGAGTATCTAGCCCAACTGGATCGAAACTGACACATACAACATCCTTGTATAGCCCATAGGAGTAAACCCAATTAATTCTATCCCTTTAGTCTCACTGAAACGAGCTCAAGTCGCCAACCCTAATTTAGGCAGTTGAAGGTTGATTTTTCCCGCCACTTTTCAGAATTTGAATTGGAGAGGATGAAGTTCCCCGATCCAAAACAGGGGCATCTTTATCAGCTGGGGTGCCCTTATCCAAAGTGAGGGTGCCCTTCTCCGGGGGTCCAAATAGCACTTTTTGAGCAACTTTTTCCACACAAGTGTATTCCTCCAAAAACACCAACACAAACATAAAAACACCATAATAAGTACAAAATCAAGCACTAACAATCGAGACACTGAGGATAATTCAGACACAGAAATGTGTCTATCACCACCTCCTCCCATTTACTCACCCATTTTTCCATTCCTTAATGAGACCAGAGTACGTTTCACTTCGACTTGTATAAATAATTATTAACTTTTTCCACCGAACAACAAGTTCAGTCAGGGGAATACAATACTCAGAAAACATTTGCTAGATTTCCCTTTTGTTAGCTTCCCACTTTATGATACAAGTCGTAACACAACTACTCTTCCAGAATCAACTATTATGGTCTCATCACTTTCCTTCCTTCCCTCCCCAAAACCAACCCATTCTCCTCCACTTTGTGACCGAAGCAAGTCTGGAACAGCCATTTCTTGGTTTAGGCCGGACTTGTACAGATTGATCTCTTGAATCTAAAGTACTCCCTTGCAATACATTATTTAGGGTTTAGATTCGTTTCTCACCCACACACTCGAAATTACCGAAATCAGCAGAAACAGTTTTCACCCACAAACAATAGTCTTCAAATCAAGGTTTGCAATCAATGTTACCTTGGTAATAAAGCATTCAATATTCACCGTTAGATGAAAACCTGATTAGACTCAAGCTAATATCTTTCAACCGTTAGGTCGCACTTAGCTTGTTACACACAAATGAAAAGTGACTTTATTTAGATATGAGTAACTGTACCTAAATGTGTGCACCTTTGTTGGCTCAATAATAGTTAACCGAAGTTACCCATATGAGCACTTTCATATCAACCTTATTCATTTTGACCATAACTAAAATGACTCAAATGAAACTAGTTCTATAGTTTTTCAATTGTTTATGTTCTCATAGAAGTATACAAGACACAATTGAAGCAAAATCGATTTTGATTCACTCGAATCAAGTCATGAACATTATAGCTATGGTTTGCAAAAGATTGCATTCTTTATTATACAAATGTTTTAGTTCATGAACAAACCGATTTTAGAACATAACCCACTCAAGTATGAAAACCGGTACGCATACCTAAATGGCAGGACTAAGTTTGGGTTCGCCAGTACGCGAACTGGTACGCATACCACAAACTCAATTAAAGTCCCGAAACTTGAACCTCATGCCAGTACGCGTACCGGTATGCATACTTTGTACCTGGACCTTGACTAAAACAAACAGTACGCATACGGGCATGCATACCATGGTTCCCAGACTTGGATTACATATATGCAAGTATGCATATTGTGCTTAAATCCAATTGTTCTCAACTCTCATTTCAACCATTGAAACATTATCGGAAGACGAGAATAGATGTCTCACACAAACTATTATCCTCAAAGCAATTTTCAATTGATCGAATGATCAATACGAAATATTCTGAGTCTACATCAAATGATTGTCCCACACAAATCATATAAGATGTTACCAGGAGATTTTCATATGATCATCTTTTGACTTTCGTCAAGAATATAAGATGAACTTGGTTAACACAAAATATTACCAATATATATATCGAGAAATATGTAAGTGAGTTAAACTCAACTCGAAATATCAAATGTGTATAATTGAAGTCTATATAGTTATACGACTTTTGTCTCAAATAGGAGATAGAGTAGATAGACTTTTGAGCGATAGATGAGTTCAAGTCTCCACATACCTTTTGTTGATGAAGTTCCACAAGCTCTCCTTAGTAGTTATTCGTCTTCATTAGATGAACGTCGTGAAGTCTAATGCTCAACTACACTTTTTATCCTAATCCGAGACTTAACTATAAGTAGATTAGAAATCAAGACTTATAGTTTTGACAACTAAACTTGACAACAAGCTTGAGATATCAAATCTGGCAAGTTGAACCGAGAAGTACTCTAACATAATCATTTTAGGGAGAATGAAGGAAGACATGGTGTAGACATGAATGGTCTCTAAAACAGTTTTGGTCTTCACGTTTCTACCGGAAAGAGATAGGTTTATACCTCCCCAACCTTTTAGTCTGTGTTCCATGTTATCAGAGACTTTTTCAAAAGAATAATCTTAGATTTATTAGTGAACAGAGGTTCCCCTGCTTTTTCACTTCGTAATAGCCTACCAAAAATGGAACAATGGTCCCCTTTAAGAGAAAAAAAAAATTGGTCCTCAAAAAATGAAACCTGTTTTGAGGCATACTGATCTTTTTTTATGCATACCAAATGGTGACAAAATAGGGTCACTAGTAAAAAAATACCATCACCCCTTATCCACTAATTTTTAATAATTACAAGTATACCCTTATTTAATTAGTATTAATGACCATGATTATATGCTAATGATTGTGATTAATTATTGTTGTTAAAGATTGATTAAAGTTAAGTAATTAGTCGAAAAAATATGTTTTTTGTGAGAGAGTTTGGGGCTTTGAGAGGAAGAAGAAGTGAAAAACAAATCTAGGTTTTAGAGATTTATGAGAAATCTGAGAATTTTGTGAATTCAAAATGGGTGATGAGGAACTTTATGCTAATAATACATAGGTGTAGTTGTATAAGATGTTTAGTCTCCTTTATTTGGGTTGAATTCATAAAAAAAATTGATTTGTTCGGAGATTTGTTTTGGGTTCGGCTGAAAACTAAAGGCCGAACTTTACGCACCAAGAGTCATTCGGCTTATAAATTTATATCCAAACCAAAGTATTTGAATTATTGATAATGGTTCGGCTCATTCGAACTCGTATAATAGTTATCCGAACCTCAAGTTTATTCTTTGTAGTTTAAGAGGCGACTTACAGTATAATGTTCGGCTCAAAATTTAGCAATACCAAAACCAGCCGAACATCAATGAATCTCTGAACAACAGTACTGTGTTCGGCTAATACTTGGACATCCATTATAAGCCGAACCCAAAATTACCAACTTTATGAAACCGAAGTCTTAAGTTCAGCTGAAAGTCAGCAAATTCGAATCAGCCGAACTTACTGATTGTTTAAACTATAAACTAGGTTCGGCTCAAAATTGGTATTTGTGGTTAGCCGAACTGTTCTTCTGAAACACAAAAAAAATGTGAACGAAGGTAGCTTCAATTATGGGTTTTGCGATAGTTTGAAATCTCTAGCGCAACACTTTATTGTACTAATGATTTTACAATTATGACTTTAATCAACGATTAATCGACAACGAAAAAAAATTCAAACGGTTTGAGAGGGAGAATAATTGAACTATATGTTGATTTTAATTAGTTTAGGTTTATGTTTTTTATTTTGATTAGTTTAGGTTTAAGTAATTTAAAATAATTAAGGGTAACTTAATAATCAACCCATTGCTAGGATACCCCTTACAAACATACCTTAGATGGTGTTATCATTTAGTATGCCTCACACAAAAAAAAAAAAAAAAAAAAAAAAAACATGCCTTAAATTCCAAAAAATCATTGTTTAGGTGAAGAAAAGGCCCATAAAAAAGCCTATGAGGGGTGAGCGACAAAAGAGGAGTCAGGAGCATTGCAGGAGAGAATTTAGTAGACGAGCTCGAGAGATCAAGAAAGAAACAACTGAATACCACCAGAATGATGTCAACAATCATGCTGTTAAGTCAATAATCAATGATACAGACAGTACTTATTTTTACGGGATTGAAGATGTCGACCCAAATTCTTATTCAAGCATTTTCGAATCTTCATTACCTCACCTAACAACTAATTAATAATTATATGAGTTTGAAGATGTCAACCCAAATACTCTAATCAACCATTTTGACTGACTGTTCACCTAGCCATATATAAACGCGTCCAAAGTACGAGACACTGATATTTATTATCCTTCTATAAATATAACTAATCGTCGACAAGAAATGGAAAAATCTCAAGTCTAAATCAAAATTATCCTCCATCGATTTGTTTTGAGATAGCATCTGTACTTCCACTTCCGCAATCGATGAAATTATTATCTTCGAATTGGTGATCGAACTATTGTGATTTTTGCTGATAGCAGGGGAGGTATGAAGAAACTAATTATTCATAATTATTGTCATCAACTATTCTTGTTCATCTTTGGTATTCATTTGTTAGGAGGAGATTATGGATTAGTGGTAATGGGTCAAAATACAAAACAAGTAGTTGAGGAGTTTAAAGTAGGTGTGATTCTTGATCTAAATATATCCGTGGCGAAGGTGTGGTTGACTTCCATGAACATGGCTCTCTCTGAGTTTTATGCAACTACTCCTCATAAGAGAAGGCTGGTTTTCCATGTAAGGGATTCTAATAGAGATGTTCTCGATGCATCCTCTGCAGGTAAAATGACTCTCCCTAGCTCTGCAGATAATTATGAATACATCTTCCTTAATTTTCTTTTTCTCATGCTACATAGATAATTACAAAATTAGAATATATGTAGAGTTAAAAGTTAACAGGCTGTCTCTGACGATTCTCATGAAGTGAAGAACGGGTGGGTGAAGATGCCGTTTACCACCTGGAATACTTTACTAGTCCGCATTTCCATAGTGCTACATTTTGTTGTCCCGGCTGGATTGCTCTTAAACTCCCATAGAAGAGCATGCACCTTTTAGGTCTTCCAATATGCTATTGCTATTGTCGACTCTTCCAGCTCTTTATTTTAGCATCTCATATAATGCTCTTCATTTTAGCATCATAGGTGCTAATATAAGATACTTTCAGTTGGTATAGATGCGAAGTAGTAGTACCTAATAGTTTTGCAATTTTGTCTTGATACATATGACAACTACTTCTTATTTATTTTTATATCCCTTGCATATGACAGTTATAGATTTGATAAAAAATGTTGAAGTCCAAGCGGTCATAGGTCCCATGTCATCAGCACAAGCTATTCACATGGTCCTTCTTGGAAGTAGATCTCAAGTTCCTATTATTTCTTTCAGTGCAACAAGTCCTTCTATTTCTCTTTCTCAAAATCCTTATTTCATTCGTACATCACTAGAAGATTCATCTCAAGTAAATGCCATTGCTGCTGTTGTGAAGGCTTTTGGATGGAGAACAGTTGTACCTCTTTATGAAGACACCGAATATGGACATGGTATCATTCCATATTTAGTTGACGCGCTTCAAAGTGTCAATACCAGAGTTCCGTATAGGTGTGTATTCCCTGTTTCAGCTTCTGATGATCGAATTGTTCAAGAACTTCACAACTTAAGGACAATGCAAACAAGGGTGTTCATTCTGCACATGGTCTCACCACTAGGATTACGAATATTCGAGAAAGCTAAACAAATTGGTATGATGAGCGAAGGCTACTCTTGGATTGTTACGGAAGGCTTAGGCTCCCATTTGAATTCATTCAATTCTTCGGTTATCAATTCAATGCAAGGAGTATTAGCTGTAAGACCATATATTCCTATGTCCAAAGAACTTAGCTCATTTGGAGTGAAATGGAAAAGAAATTTCCAAAAAGAGAACCCAGATATTGAAAGGAATTTGGATATATTAGGTATATGGGCATATGATACAGTTTGGGCACTGGCAAGAGCAGTTGAAAAACTTAAAAGCGCCAATCCTCGATTCAGTAAGGGAACCACATCGTCTTTAAACTCAAGCGATGTTGCAAAACTAGGTGTTTCTCAAATAGGTCCTGAACTTTTGCAAGGAATTTCCAACATTAAATTTAAAGGTCTAAGTGGGGACTTTCATCTCGTCGATAGGCAACTGCAATCTAAAACCTTTCAAATACTCAATGTCGTTGGAACTGGGGCAAGAGAAGTTGGAATTTGGACACTTTCAAATGGAATCATAAAGGATATAAGCGTAGTTGAGACTGCCAAAAGCACATACTTGACATCAAACAAAGACAACTTTCGCCCTATCATTTGGCCTGGAGATACTACGGACATTCCTAAAGGTTGGGAAATTCCAACAAATGATAAAAAGTTAAGAATTGGAGTTCCAGTAAAAAAAGGTTTCAATGAATTTGTGAAGGTAGAAAAGAACTCTGATACTTACTCGGGATATGAAGTCACGGGTTATTGCATAGAGGTGTTTGATGCTGCATTAGATAAGTTGCCATATGCTGTTCTCTATGATCTCATTCCTTTCCAGAATAACGATGGCAAAGCTGGAAGTTACGATGATCTTGTGTACCAAGTAAATGTTCAGGTTAGTACCGCAAATATAGAGTCCAAATAGACCAATGTTTTCCAAATATTGCGATGAATTTATATTACTTAGCAATTCATACTATTTTTTTAATCTTAACAGAAGTTTGATGCCGTAGTTGGAGATGTTACTATTACAGCCAATCGATCAGAGATCGTGGATTTTACGTTACCCTATGCCGAAGGAGGGGTATCAATGGTTGTGCGGGTGAAAAAAGATATGAGCAAGGATACTTGGATATTCCTCAAGCCATTGGAGTGGAAGCTCTGGGTAACAACCGGGGCTTTCTTTTTAATCATTGGCGCTGTAATTTGGATTCTTGAGCACAGAGTAAATAGGGAATTCAGAGGAGGGCCTCATCCATTGTATCAGTGGGGCACCATGCTTTCTTTCTCCTTCTCAACGCTTGTCTTCGCACAGAGTAATGTTACTTCACTTTTCCTAGCTACATATATATATGGCTGTGGATAGGTATAGCTCTAAGTTTCTAAACTTGTTTATCTTGCAGAGGAGAGAGTGCTAAGCACTTTGGGTAGATTTGTAATTGGAATTTGGTTTTTTGTTGTGCTAATTCTCACACAAAGTTATACAGCAAATTTGACATCCATGTTAACAATTCAACGATCCGATCCAACCTACAGTGATATTAATGAACTTATCAAATACGGGTACAACGTGGGTTATCAGGAAGGATCGTTTGTGTTTGGCATGTTAAAGCAGAAGGGTTTTGCTGAGTCAAATCTGAAAATATACAGGTCTCCTGAAGAATTTGATGAAGCCTTCTCGAAAGGGACAAGTAAAGGTGGTATTGATGCTGCTTTCGAGGAGCTCCCGTACATTGAACTCCTCCTTGCACAATATTGCAATAAGTACATGATGGTTGGAGAAATCTATCAAAATGACGGGCTTAGTTTTGTAAGTCAATATTTCTCTTATATTACTCCTATTATTATCTTGGTCTTGTGTTAGTGGTTTGGAACTTACATCAATATTATTTTTCTGTTCACAGGTTTTCCCAAAAGGTTCCCCCTTAGGTCCTGATATCTCAAGAAAAATCTTAAGCATAAGAGAAGAAGGTAAAACGCAAAAGCTTAAACAAGCTTCGTTCAAGAGCAAAATATCATGTTCTAACAAGGACGCCTTCGCTTCATCAAATAGTCTTACTCTTAGTAGTTTTTGGGCCCTTTTCCTCATTACAGGACTCTGTGCAGCATTCTCCATAATTGTCTTCTTAATTGTTTTCTTACGCGAAAACAGACATATCTTGAATGATTCAAATTCTACAGCCAGGGAGAAATTCATCGATTTGCTTGAAAAGTTCTACGAATATGACGAGAACCGCATGATCACATATTTCGAATGCAATCCTGCATGCAACGAGCAAAATAAATTCGTCTTCAATGGAGATCAGCATGCAGCAGAAACTGTAGATACTGGAGATTCACCTCCAAGGATCGACAATTCTCCATCAATAGCAAGTTTCGGAATTGTTACCCCGCATAATGGCAACTCCAATACAGCTAGAAGAAACTCTACAACACTGAATGCCGATTATGATATTAGATATTTTACAGCAACATCAGAAGGTGATACAGATTTTGAAAATTCTACACCACGAGATGGCGATTCTGTGTCAGGCGTTAGAACCTCAACTTTACACAATTTAATGACACATGACATTGATTTACAAGGTCATAGGGAATTTGAGGAATATTAATCAATCACTAGATTTCATAGATATCAGTATATCTTAGAAATTTAATATCATGCATTCATGCTTGTTAATTTATTGATTTCAAATGTGCAGTATAAATTTTTTAATATTTCATCCATATAATACTAGTATTATATTAACTTTTAGTCTTTCACTCCTTTGATAAAGGTCAAGTCAATTGTGGTATGTGGTTCCCATTCTGGTATTTCCATTCAAATTTCTGCTTCAAAAATATAAAATCAAAAATGAAAAATCAATTTGTTTTTAATCCCTTAAATATTGCAGATATTTGATTTGATATATCATGCTTACTTTTCTTTTGGTCTGTTAATTTGGAAACTAATCAACACTTTGCAACGTCATACCACTTGCGGGGTAAGATGCAGGGCTATACATCCAGCATGCCAATCCGAGTAAATTTCGGAAAATGCTTAAAGTTCCATATATAATACAAATATTATGGATTAACCAGTGAGTCATCATTTTAAAGAAAACAAGTTGCATGCACTTGCATACTCTTAATGTACCAAGAGAGATGAAGAGAATCCTGTGTAGAAACGCCTTATTATAGTCTTTTTATGAAGATAAACACAGTACTTAATTGATTTGGCTAATTCGTTCGAGTAAATAAAGATTTAACATTTTATGAAACTAACACGGAAACAAAATGCAAAATATGACTTATGGATAATTTAGTAATTAGGTACCTTTTCTTTTTTAGTCAAGCTCACGAGGAAATTTTATTAATAATAAGCATAGAAAACAGAATAATTGGGTAATAAATAATTATTAACTATTTATGAAAATGTTTTATCTTAACCAGAATGGTCGCATGTTACTTGGACAAGGCAGAGTATCGGCATTGTTCCTATTATAGTTGGAGCATGCAGTACATGTACCCCCAACAACTACTCCAAAAATAAAAAAAAGAGATAGGTGTCAAAACATGATATCCCATAATCCTTGTTTTGATTGTTGAAACTCTAATATTTAAACTAGAGATAAGAGGGGAGGATTTCTCATAGAAGAGAAGTAAACAAAGTTATGGGGAAGAAATCTTGATTGTTGATTCTCCTCCCATAAAAAAATATTGATGTTATGTTTGAGATTCCTTCATATTACCTGGAGATTCATCTTCCAATGCAGGTCAGTTTCAAAACAATTTCAATTCTTTCAAACCCAATCTTCATTACTATTCAGATGAAAATCAATAATTTTTATCCTTGGACAACAATTATTTATGATATTCTTAATATCTCTATAAACAATTAGGCAACACTTCAAAAATAAATATTTACTCAAAATTTCGCAAATCTGATATGTTTTTCTTTAGATTTTGTTTATTCCAAAATAGATACACACTAAACCAAAACAACCTTTTTGTGGCGCTTATAAACGTTGCTAAAAATTTGAGCCATGGTAATTAGTGTTGCTAAAACTACGTTGCGCATTTGTGTGCAACGCAAGCCATTCGTTGCACAAATTAGTTAGAGCAACGTATATAACCGTTTCACAATTGATGGTGCAATGTTTTCTTTCTCCCATTTGTGCAACATATATACTTATTTGTGCAACGTTTATCATTAATAGAAAAACACTTAGTGGGTATATTGAATTTTTGTCGATGCTTCATTTTCCTACACTTGTATCCGTTGCAAATTTATGTCAGATGAAAAAAAAGTAATTACCGGTTGGAATTTCGGCAGATTTTTGTACCTGAATATATATTGATTCTGCACCCGCATATACTATTCTAGATGAACTAGAATACCCAATTTATCATTTGGAAAGAATCTTAATATCATCACAATCGATCAAGAACAATTACTGAACAACATAATCGATCATGTTTAACAATTCATACATCGGTATGTAATACATGAACTTACCATAAATCCATATAACAAATTGATATGATTCAAAGACTAAACACCAACTTATAATGTGACTATAATAACTATATAGTTTGACATTATGTTTTCAAATTAAAACACGTTTGGACTCTCAGACTACTCAAGTAACACTACTGAGTTAACACTTCCAACTTTGAAAAAGATTACTCTATGATATGAGCGTAGAAACATACAAGGGAACTTCCATGTAGATAAATTAAGGCAAAGTACAAAGGGTATTTAGGGATGGGGCATAAAACAACATCTTTCTCTGAGATGATCAATAATTGCATCATCATGTGAACAAGAGATGCAAAAAAAAAATCAGCTACTCCAACTTTTAAAATACATTTAGGAGAGGTAAGATCCTGTATTAACTGCAGGGCCTACACCATTAGTGAGAAATGTCATTTTTCAGGAAAAAAATTCATTTACCTGAACAATCCTTGTTTTTCGATTTTATCCAAAATGACTGGTTCATTGCACAATACAAGAACCTGCGACATAAAAAGTAGCCATGTGAGAATGGATAAACCTCTTGGAAGAACGTAATTGGCTGCTGGCAAAGAGATTGAGGATTTCCAATGTTACAATAAATCATATGCATTTGTGTAACAAGTCAACAATGAGGATGCTATCAGTTACAGAAAATGAAATCCCATAAAAATATAAAAACATTGAATAAGTAATTAACTAATCCCCGTAGGATAGCGCAACTTCCCTCAAGATGTCCACAGGTACAAAAATAAACATGATTAGAGTAAAAGATAATTATTACCTCATAAAAAGGATGAGGTCCTGGGTTTTCTTTAATCTCCTCTTGTAAATGCTGCATAAGAAGCACAAGAAGTATAAGTGATTACACAAAAGAAGAAGTTCTTATTAGCATGCGCTAATTACCTCTTCTGCTAGACGCTCATGCACACTCTTAGTGCTCATTTGAAGAATGAGAATCCTTTGGATTCTCATCAACCTTCAACAACAAAAATTAACGAACGAAAGATATCATCTGGTGTTTGAAATATGGAGAAATAATATTATGCAAATAGGTTGGGCATTATACTTAGAAGTCTTTAATAACCCCCAAGCCCCAACTCAATTAGTAGCTAGAGAAACGGATACAATACTACAACCTTAGTTGGTGGAACTAGAAATTAAAAATGATAACATACAATCTGCTTTCCCTTAAGATGTGGCTTCTTGCATGAAATTTCTCCAAGCAACACATATCCTTCTGTTAGAACTCAGTCTTTGCATCAGATAAAAAATAACAGAAACCCTAAGTTGTAGAAATCTCAATTGAAATTCAGATAATAAAGCATAATTAATTCCAGTCTCATAGACTTATAAAGCTTAATTAATTCCAACCTCATAGACTTACCTTGTCTTTACTTCTTGAGTTCAATTACCTTAAACATCACTATTAATTTCTTCATCCAAATTTTATCTGAACAGTCTTATGCAACCCTAATTTTATCGATCTTCAACAACACAATTCCTCATCACCAATTTAACATCATCCCTTTAATTTACATCTCAATTCAAAGGACCTCAAAATATAAACTGAAAATCTTAACTCAATTTACAGCATCATCAACTCATCTGCCGAGATAAATCAATCACAGAACCAACACCTTCCCCTTCGATTCAATAACTACATGATTTCTATAATTCATCTACACAAAGTCAACTGCTTTACAAAAGAAAACAATTTTTACGGTTTGAGTTACTGAAATATCATTATAATATGTTTGATTTCAGAGTAATTTTGATTCATGATATAGGGGTTTAGAGAAACGGGTTTTGATTTACAAAACTTGGGTTTGATTCGGAGATCTTGTTTAGTAGGTTTAGAAAAAATGGGGGAGGAGAACTCGATGTCTGAAAGAGAAAATAAGAAGAAAATAAATAAAAATAAGGATCGTAATAATTAGATAGACATTTAAGCCTCGACTTTAATAAAGTCAAGTGTGTCCTGATTTCCATTTCTTTCTTCTGATATTAGGATTTAGTGCAAAGTATTCCCGGGTGTGAAACATATATTAATGTTTCAAAGGGTGTGACGTATATATCCATTGCACACTCCCAAAATTGAAGTGTTGCGAAATACAAGATATAGTGACAGGTAAGTTATACATTTTAGTAGCTTCAAACAATGGTTTAGTTTTATGTTCAACAACTAAAAGTTTTCATACTAAATACTTTGTCCGTATTCCTCTTTTGAAGAAATCAGTTTTGTTAACCAACCCACTTGATCTTAGGGTAATTTTCTTCTAGGGTTCGATTTGTTCTTCGTTTTGAATCGGTTACAAAGTGACTTGTATCCTACAATATGCAAAAAAGAAGATGAAAAAAACTTTATCGGGTTCGATAAATGGAGTTCTTATAGAGTTTTGTGTGCTCAGGGCATTAGTATACCAAAATGCTTACAACAAAGAAATAATATGATTGGACATGATAGATCCTTGCGTTGGAGTGCAAGAGGTAATAGAATTGTAGTTGTTGACATCAAAAACAACATTAAAGATACTGGTGACAGTTGCAGTCATCAATTAGAGGTGATTGTGTTGTCAAAGGAAGTTCAACCTGTAGGTGGTAAAGAATGTATTGCATGGTTTGATGGATCTATTGCTCGTATAAATTACGATGAAAGCTGGTTGAATATTTGGGTAATGCAAAATTATGATATTAATAACATAAGATTCGCCTACATGGCCTTACAATTATAGTCTTGACTATACTTTTCGGCTTTTAGATTTTGATTCTATAAGTCAGAGTGTTGTGCCCTTAGAATATTTATATACTGTAAGAACATATATGATATGTATTATAATATTATTATAGATTTCCAAGGTCACAACACATTGAGTTATATAATTAATCAAAATCTAAAGGCCTAAAAATATTGTCAAACATATAATCCAGGTTGTGCATAACAAAAACGACGAATCCACATTTTATTAGTATCACTATTTTGCAGTACCCAAATATTCAATTGGGTTTTATCATAACAGACACAAGAAATAGAGCCATTAATCTCTGCAAGATACTTTTCAACACTTGCAAGTTGAACTTCCTCTGGAAACATAATCACCATATATTGATGATTTCAACTGTCTCTAGTATCTTCAATATTATTTTTGATGTCCAGAACTATAATTCCATTTCCTTTCCTTCGGTTCAGTATAAGGATCTCATAAGACTTCTTTGTTGTAATTTGGCATAGTAACATCATGAGTATACAAAACTTTATAAGAACTTTATTTATCCAAATTCGAAAGTATATTTGATTTTTTTTCCTTATTTCCAAATTGTGGGATACACATCAATTTGTAACCGATTCCAGATGAAACAAAAATCAAACCCGAAGAAAAATAACTTTAGAATTAAGTGGGTTAGGTAACAAAATCGATTTCTTCAAAAGTGGATTACATAGATAGCATTTAGTATTACAATGTTTAGTTATTGAACACGTAAGACTAAACTATTGTTTGAAGCTGCTAGAATGTATAACTTATCGGGATGTTTTTAAAAGTAACAAAATCTAAAGAAGAAAAAAAACCAGATATGAATAATTATGAGTAAAATATTTCGTGATGAAGTTGTGACGTAATCGTTTACATAGAGATTGATTGGTACATGAATATTATTTTTTTCCCTAGATTCAAATTATTAGTTTTCATCCAAATAATAATGAAAATTATATTGAAAACAATTGAATGACATTGTTTTCAAACTGACCTGCACTGGAAGATTAATCACCAGGTAATACGGTGGAAAATCTCACGCATAACGTCAACAAGGAAAACCAAAAATCAATCCTCATAGTTTTATTTCCTTCTCGTCTATGAATACCAAATAATGGTTGTACACGTGGCGACCATCCAACATATGTGATGGAAGAACGATCCTAGTTGCAAGGGAGCCCCCATGATGCACCAAAGCATCCTTGAAGTTATTTTATCCCATATCAAGGAGATCCAAAACCAAGGGTGTGAGATAAGGTGTAGATCCTAGCATAGGCACGTGGTTGTGTGTGCATGTCAGAGGCGTCTAAGAGGTCGACTCAGCATTAAATGCAACAGAAAAGTGTAATGGGCGCGTGTTCTTCTCTCATGTGGGGTCGATCATGTGGCACCCTTTAGATGGATGATGTTAGCGGTCAACGGAGGTACAAGATTGACCAAAGACTTTATATCTCGATGGATCTAAAGATAGCAAAGATGTCCCTGACTGAGAAGTAGTTATAAATACTCAGGCTCTTCTCCAAAGCTAGGAAGAGCTTATTCTTGTATTGAATACTTAGAGATTGTGTTCTTGTACTTCTATTTAGCTATATTTCATTCCTCTCATAGCATTTAAGATCTTGCAACCATACTCAAACCTTAATAACAATCACTACTCATTACCCCATGGACATAGGCAAAAGCTGAAACACATAATCTTGTGTGTTGATTGTAACTTAGGTGCATTTACTTTATTATAGTTGTGGTAGCTAGTTTATCTTCATTATTTTTATTATCTGCTTTACAAACGTGCCTTTTATTACTCACATACTATCTTTCCTAAGGTATCTTAATTTCGTAGCATAAAGACACCTGAGTAGATTATATGACATAGACTATCGGGAAAATTAGTAATCACGGTTTGGCGCTAGAAATAGTCTTAAAAGTTTTACTTTTTCGCTATTTCATCATTGTTTTGCTTTAGATATTTTTTGTAAGATCGGATCTTAGGGTAGGAGAGATAGATCTCACTTCCTATTGAGGAGTTATCTTTCTTTTACGATTTTTGAAGTCATAATACTCGATCAAAAATCTTGAAAACTCACGGATCTATAAACTAGTCAAAAAAGCATTCTATTAGAAGCATAAGTGTTATTTTCACGTAGCATACTTTGCACGAGCACATATACTCTAGATCTGAGCATCTCTGATCACTAGGGAATCTCAACAACATTTAAAAGCATTTTTATTCCAATTTTTTTTCAAAACTTGGAATCTTTGAAAAGTGGCACATTTTCCAAAATGTTTTTATCGTCTTACATTACTTTTTCATCTAAGGGTCATTTATGAGCTAAGTCCCAATGATTGGACAGTTCTATTAGATTCAATTTTGCAAACAAAATAATTAACTTCTACTACCATAAAGGTATAAACAACATACCATACTTTCCCTTTTTTTTCCTGTATGCATAAATATATTCTTTAGGAAATGGAAAAACCAAGTAATATACCGTCGAGCTCCAAACCTGTTGTCATGCGCGGGAGGTCTCAAAACTTGGCACGGATGAACATGAGGAGCGAAGCTGAGGGTGTTCAAAGAGAAACAGAACGAAGGATAGGAGCGAAAGGACCACCTGTTCGTGCGGAAGGAATGGGGAAAATATTAAGAGTCCAACCACTTTATGGACTTGTACCACCCATCCCCAACACCATATATAGGTTGAGAAACCTAACACCATTGGTGTACCCTGATGCCCTGATCATAGAGGATACTAGAGAGGATTCCATGAATCCTATCGACACCACACCCCAAGGGGGCATAGCTTCAAATGAAGCGCGATAGGTAGCTCGAGTCACAACATTGTTGCAATGTAACAAAGATCGAGATGATGTCATACTTGCAATGATCATGAGCAAGGTAGTCAATATTGGTTGTACATGCCGATATTACAGGTTTTTATCGGATATCGGAAAATACCTATACGATATCAAAAATATCGGCGATACAGAGACGAAATGATATTATCGGTTGTACAGGCCGGTACAGACCGATATATAGGTTTTACTTGTACACCGATAATATCGGTTCCGTGAATAAATTTTTCATCAACATGCATCTAGTCTTTACAGAGAAGTAAAACGTCAATTGGAGAAGGTAAAAATACCTAATATATTTATAATATATAAAATCAATGACTATATGGTAGGATATAAGATGGAAACCATATTTTGATTACAAGGCAGTGGAATATAAAAGATAGATATGAAGGATAACAAAAAATATTTACTGGCATAATGGGACAACAATCACAACGTTGGCTAAAAGCTTCTCCAATGGCATGAGTGTGGAGAGATAAATGTCAAAATCCACCTAGGATACACATCCATTTTTTCTAAAATCATACTCCAACCTTGATGTCTTCAACCAATGTATAGATGACTTTGGGTAGACATTGTCAAGGTGAATGTTTATTTTTATACATTTCCCTTAACATTGTCTACCATTGTAGTCAGCTTTTACTTAATTGAATTGAATTTAATATATTAACTAGCTATTTTTATCTCTAAATCTTAATTATGGAAAACAAAATTTATACTAATTAAAAGAAGATGTTACATGCAATATTGTTGGAGATGGATTTTTTTCTCTCCCTAATTTTAAGGAAAAATAGATTGAGGATGTCTTATCTAATGACCATTGGAGAAGCTCTAATAAACCAACTTGTATTTTGGAAATTTGAGATATGTGTATGATTCTTATTATTTTTTACGTTGGTTTTATAATTATTTGAAATTCTATATTAAATGATGTATTGCCTGTAAAAAATAGATATTATCATTCGTATAGGTGTATAGGACCCAACCGATACGATACCAATACGCGATATTAACTACCTTGATCATGAGGCAATTTCAGCGAAGAACAAGTTGAAGGATCCCATGCACCACCTATTCAGCAAAGGCATGATCATGAGGAAATTTCAGGAACTAACAGAAGACACCTTCGTCCCCACAGACCACACCTCTTCATAGGGGCATGGCCATCAAGAAAATGCATACATAGGTTGACCTCATTAACCAACGCAATCGTGTTACTTAGAGGCATTGTCCATGGGATCTAGTAAAGTCGAAATGGTAATGGAACAATTGGTTTTGTAATAAGGTTCATAGAGATACCAATCATGTTGCAGATATTATAGCCAAACATGGTATCAATATAAGTAGCATGGAAGAGTGGGGTCAAAATCTTCCTCATTGGATTAAAAATATTATCCAAGCAGATTTATATGCTTCTTTATCTTAACTATCAATGAATGCATTCTTTGTTATTGAAAATAAATAAATAAATAATGTTCTTGGATGATCTCACAAATCAATATCCAAGATCAATATAGTCGTATCCAAATCAAGAGGATTCAAACTCTAACAAGTATGAAACTTGCGATCTATCTTTCAAGATACAAGTTAAACAAGAACCAGTCTTGTTATTGATCACAATTGATAAGGACTTAAACTACCTAGATTGAATATGTACTACTTATGTTATTCATCATGTTATAAAGATAAGAAAATATAATGTGCAAAAGGAAAAACACAAGATACTAGAAGTTTTATTAACGAGGAAAATTGCGCCTGCAGAAAACCCCGAGAACTCATTCAACTTTGAACACCAAAATGTATTAAGATGTTACAAACACTATCATTTTATCATATTTCGGACTTGAATGTAGTTGAAACCGAATTAACCCTCCAAGCAATTCAGCTGCAGTCATTCTCCTTACATATCTTGAACCTCGCAAGGCTATACGCAGTTGATTCCCTTAGATGACATTCTTTACAAACCAAGAGTTTCTTCAACCTAAGTGAAGATTTTGGATACCAATCTGCCTCTAATAGATAAGCATTTTTTATTCCCTTTTGATCTTTCGATCTAGGTTTGTAAATATGCAATTGACAAATTCAAACAAATTCTCACGATTCTTCAACACTTACACTAAGTTATCTAAGAATCTTGGATTACTAACCACCTCTCAAGAACAATCCAAAAAAATCGAAGAAGAGTTTAGATATCTATCTTGAGGAATCACAAAAAATGAGACGAATAGAGATTTGCGATAGAAACCAAATGTGGATGAAACCGAGCTAACCCTCTACGAAATTCGAAATTATATATAGAAATCACAAAGTTCTCTTTGTCTCAGACTTTGTGATTCCTCAAGATAGATATCTAAAACTTTTTTTTATTGATCGGTTAAAGATTGTTCTTGAGAGGTGGTTAATAATTTAGGATTCTCAGCTAGCGGAGTTAAGTATTCCGGATTTGTGAGGTAAGCTAACTTTTTCTATTGCAAACCGATTTCTAAGCCTTGATCTATTCGATCTAAAGGCAAATCAAATACGCTTATATTTTAGAGGAAGATTGGTAACAAATGTCTTCACTTAGGTTGAAGCAACTCTTAGGCTGTAAAGGATGTCCGTAAGGGTATCAATTGTGTAGATCCTTGTGAGGTTCAAGAGACGTTAGGAGCATAATTGTAGCTGAATTGCTTGGAGCGTGAAATTTCTCTCAACTATATTCCAATCTGAAGTCTGATAGAAGGATAAATCATGTGACCAAAAAATAGGAAGATACATCTCCCAATGGAGATGCTTTTAGGCTAGTGGGGTCATACATATATGTTTAAAATAATCAATGTTATTGTATTTGGTAGGACCCTTATAAGTAAATATTTGATAAAAATATATTTAATGAGACCCTTGTGTAATAAAAAGTTAAAGAAAATGTAGGAAAAAAGAAGAATACAACAAGAATTGACACTACTGGAAAATGGGCTATCGGAGACACAATGAAACGATACAAACTAAATATTGCAATTAGTGGCATTTAAAAAGTGACGTTGACTAAAGTCAAATTGTCATTGTGTAAAGACTTTTATTGACTTAGACAACAATACTTCTTGCTTTGTCATTGACTAAAGTCAAGATGTCGTTGTGTCAAGACCTTAGTTGACTTATGCAACGAAAATATCAAAGATTCAAAGTATAGTTTCTATAGTACGTATAATTGAGTATATGTCTAGGATTTACTCTTTTTATTTGTGGATTGCTGGATATCAAGACTGAGTCTTCTCATGACTTTGACTAGAAGTGAAAAACCCTTAATTATCACTTTATCTCATGTTTTATTTCTTCTCTCTCTCTCTGCTCTCCTGCTAAACCTAATTCTGTTGAAATCAAATGAAATCTACCAAAAATTCATAAGATATCTTCTCTAAACTCTCATTTCATAGATCAAAATCATTCACCTTCAATTATAAATACGCTTATCTCACTCATACAGTATTGGGGTTCAGAACTAAGATTGGTTGAAAACATATGTAAACACGGAAAGAATAAACTTGTGATCCTTTGAGTTGGGGATCGACCACCTCATAAAGTAAGAAAAGAGAAGAGAAACCAATTAAGAGAAGTGTAGTTGTATTTGTTTCCTCTTCAACACAATCGGCTGAAGTATTTATATCGACTTAACTTCTTAACTAAGACTCAATAATTAATTCAACAAACTAACGTATTTAAAGCAACCGTCTAATTGAAGAAACTTATAGCTTAAACAAGGCAAGATTAAATAAGGAAATATGGGAGTTGTGGTGTTGGTGTCGTATCATCCCACCCCGCCTAAAATACGACTTGTCCTCAAGTCTCAAAGTCTATAAATTGCACAATGACCTCATCTGCATCTTCCCAGGTTGCCTCCTCATACTAGCCACTTAGTTCCCGCAACATTACCTTTTTGAAATATCTTTCGCTCCAAAATTACATCAGGCTCTCATTTCTCATAATCCGCTGTAGTAGGTAAGTGCTCATTGACTATAGTTGAGGATCCAAGTTTAAGTTTCAGCTGTGAAACATGAAAAAATAAATGTATTCTACTCGTAGATGGAAAGTCCAATCGATAAGCAACTTGTCCAATTCTTTCAAGAACACGAAAAGATCCATAGAATCTTTGAGACAATTTATAGTAGGATTGGTTACTGACTGAAGATTGACAATAAGGTTGTAATCGAAGAAAAACCCAATCAGTCACGGAAAAAGTATGTTCATTCCTATGAGAATATGCAAAAGTCTTCATTCGATCTTAAGAATCTAGCAAATTATACTTCAAAATGCGCAAAGTATGATCTCTAGATTTTAACTTTTCATCAACAACATGAACAAGTGTAGTACCATGAAGATAAGTAGAGATTGTTGGAGGAGATCGACTATATAGAGCTTCATAGGGAGTCATCTTTATTGCAGAGTGATAACTAGTAATATACCACCACTCAGGCCATGGAAGCCATTATATCCAATTAGTAGGCTTGATACTTGCAAAATAGCGTATATAACACTCCAAAGTCGTGTTAGTGACTTAAGTTTGGCCATCTGATTTTGGATGGTACGTTGTACTTCTACAAAGTTGAGTTCCTTGTAGAGATAAAAAAATCCTCCCAAAAGTTACTCATAAAAATAGGATCTCCATCACTGACTAGCTATAGTCTTAGGAATCCATAGACGTACGATTTCATGTACAAAAATGTCTGCAACATCACTAGTAGAGTATGGATGTGATAATGCGATGAAGTGAGGATACTAATTAGTTAAGCGGTTTATAACTACCAATATAGATCTCTTCCTGTTTGAGAGTGGAAAATCATCAACAAAGTCCATTGATATATCAATCCATACATCAGTAGGTATGGATAATGGTTGTAAGAACCCTGGAGGAGCCACTGCTTCATACTTGTTACACTGGAAAAAATAACATTGGTGAATAAATGTTTTGATAGAATTTTTCATGCCCTTCCAGTAAAAATTCTATTGAAGGCGCTTGTAAGTTCTCAAATACCTAGAATGTCCACCCAATGGAGAAAAATGAAACTCGAGAAGTAATTTTCTACACCATTCAGAAGTCGATACTACTACTATACGACCCTCGTAATGTAAAACCCCATCAGAACACCTAATTTTGTATCATCATGGAAATGTTTTATGATATCCTCAACTCCATAGAAAATTGGTGTAGAAATTGCCAGCATCACAGGTTCAGGAATACGTGATAATGCATCTACAGCCTTTTTTGCTGCACCACAATGGTATATAATCTCATAGTCGTAATCAAGCAATTTGGTTAACCATTTGTTGCTCAATAGAATATATACGTTATTCTAAAAAATATTTCAAACTTCTATGGTCTGTAAAAATTTTGAAGTGTCGTCCAAGCAAATAGGGACTCAACTTGTTCACAACAGATACGATAGCTACCATTTCTTTATCATATACTGATAGATTGGGATTCTTACCAGATATGGGTTTGCTGAAGTATGCAATAGGTCGATTGGACTGCATTAAAACAACTCCTAGACTATTACAAGAGGCGTCACATTCCACACAAAACTCCTTTGGAAAATCTGGTATAGCTAAGACTGGAGTATCAGTCAGAGCTTTCTTTAAGTAGTTAAAAGCATCTGTAGCATCCTTAGTCCAAACAAATGCATCCATTTTCAGTAACGTAGTGAGTGGAGCACTTATCTTTCCATAATCGGGCACGAATTTTTGATAATAACCAGCTAATCCCAAGAAATTTCGCAATTCCTTAACTGTAGAAGGTATATGCCAATTATGAATGCATGATATTTTATCACTTTCAACTGCAACACCATCAGAAGAGACCATGTTCCCCAATAACTAATTGAGGTTTTAGCAAAATCATACGTAGAATTTCTGAGAAACAACTGTTGTACTTGTATGTTCATCTTGTTTACTTTCCTGGGTTGGTTCTTCACCTAAACTTTCATCATCATACATATCTCGATTTAATGTTATTGCATCAACAAATTCAATGATAATGATTTATTCAAATGATTATCAAACTATTCTATTAACTTAACTAATTATATTTAACCACTAAACATGATTAGTGAATGGTAGATTAGAAATTATATAAATTACCCGGATAGGGGGTGACCTTGATTTACTATTTAAAACTCGTTTTTGTCTAGGACTACACATGGGTTGGATTGGGTCGGTTTTGGCCTCACCCAGCACCCAACCCACTAATGGAGATTAATAAAGTTATCACCCGCAAGCAACCCAACATTACAACGGGTCAATTTTCACCCGACCCACATTACGGCGGGTTGGATCGGGTAGGTGGCGGGTATACCCGTCCTAATTGTTCCTAAAGAAATTTGTGCATGACTTTTTTAAACAACATTCAATTATCTTAAAATCTAAATTCAAACATTTAAAGTTTTACAACAAATTCTGCAAGTATTGAACTGAAACTGAAATCATGTAAGTTCTAACACTGCAATAAGCTCACCAAGCAGCAAAATCTTCTCTCAGATTGCAAGGTTGAAGATCAAGTGTTCGCTCTCTCGGTTCTTTTTTTACTATTTTCTTATATTCATTGCAGTATGACTACTAAGATTGGTTGTCCCATATGATTTATGACCAAACTTGTATATACCCTGACCATTTGGAAAATACTTACACTTGGCTCTAGCCCTGGATTCTATAATATCGAAGTGCTCATATACCCAAGATTTTTTCACACTAACTCTAGGCTTTGAAGTACAATCATCTTTTGAGATTTAAACCATGGTAACTTATACAAAGAAATTAACCATCAGTTCAAAAACATCATAACTTTGTGCAACCAACATTGTCACAAACCAAATGACATGAAAACAGTCAACGTTGTTGGATATCCTTTACTGCACCAATAATGTTAACTACAATTCAAACCCAAATATCTTAAGCTAGTACTACATCAACTGCAAACTCAGCTAGTTTGCATTCAGGTGTTTGACTACATTCATAGAATAAAAAACACACGTGGATAGTTGAATTCAAAGTTTAGACAGATAACAACTTAAAATTGAAGTAGTTGCAAAAAGGAAATTTCCACAGAGAGCTAAATTTTAACATAGGATTACTGAATAATAACACCTTTATGGACCGCCATTGATATAAACATTCACTGTGTACATATTTCGACCTTCCTTTGGACAAACAAGGAGCAATGAAATGTCTCCCTAACAAAAAAATAAAACCAAGAACCCCAGGTTAAATTTAAGCAAAATGTGTTTAATGTTAACTCATAAAAAACATCCAATTGATATGAAGTAAAGAAGAAGTACATACGATCAGTTTCAAGGCAAATTCTGCACTGATTTTCAATGGCTCGAATAAGGAAACCGTTGGATTAGTCATATGATTTTCAATGGCTTATAAAAATAAAACTTGTCTTTCAAACTCTATGGACCACCCCATCTACACCCAAAAATCATCATACCTAAATACTGGAACCTAAAAATCAACATACCCACAAATCAAAACCTAGGAAATCATCATACCCTAATAAAAACAACATCCCAAATCAACAAAATCTACTTCTACATCAACATATTAGTTATTTTCAATGTTTTAAAAGAAACAAATACTGAAAAAAGACATGCAAATGAATCAAATAAAAAATACAAACCTAATACATCAAATGAAAAAAAAAATCAATCAAAGTATCAAACAAACAGATTCAAAAAAAAAAGAACATAAACTCTAACAATAAAACAATCAAATCAAAGAACATGAACCCTAACAATCAATTGAATCATGTAATGAAATTACCTTTCTGGGATTTGACGGTGGTATCGAACTGAATAGTGGAGGTGATTTCAATTTAGTGGTGAAGTGAATAAGGAAGACTGAAGAAGAGAGGAAGATAAAAATAAACTGAGAGACAAAAGCGATTAGGGCTAGTTAGGTTAGATTTTTGAGTTATATATGAGAATTGACGGCTAGGATTAATAGTTGGGAGATATAGGGTTAAGGTAGGCGGGTGGGAGGGTTGGTTCTAGTGACATAAGCTGCGACCAGCAACCGACCCAACATATGATGGGTTCAGATGTTATCACCCATAGTCGACCCGCGTTTAGATTTTTCGGAGGGTACGGGTTGGGTCGGTTTTGTGCAGCCCTATTTTTGTCTTTTTCCTATATCCCCCAATTGCGTGTTCTTTAAAATAAGTTGTTTTTGGTGTACTTGGGATCAAGTATGTCCACCTGTGCATATATAGGTTTTGTATCTTTAAACTCGTCAAAGAATGACATGAAAAGAATATCAAATTTGGAAAAAAAAACAAATGTATTAACTTCATATTTGTACTGAAGAACTTTGATAAAAGAATGTACTAACGGGTATGGATGTCCAACGAATTTTCAAGGTTGCATCCAGAGCCAATCCGTAATCCATTGGATTTCAAAAATCCCATTCGCATCCAATCCATTAATGAACGGTCCGGACACCCACCTACAAAAATACGGATGGTCCCGGCTAAATCAACGGATTCCGGACCCAATGCTAACCCCTATTCCAAATAGGATTTATGGTTCCACAAATGCAAATGGAGATATAATATTCGAACCAATAACCATATTCGAGATGCACATATCATACAGAGAGTGTAACTGGAGTGTTAGAAAAACATAAAGATACTCATTTTGTTTCTCCTCCCTTTGACCTTGACATTCCGTATTCTACTAGACAAATGCTATCTCGCATGACTTTGTGGGATGAATTTTCGCTCAAACGGCTTCTAAGACGTTGGATAATCAGATAAACGGTTGGACTCGCATTCGATCCAGGACCCACCATTTTTTATAAAGGGTTCAAAGCTTTCAGATTATGGTTTTAAATGTGGGACATGGTGATCTAATTGTTTAGAAGTCGTTTAAGCACGACGGTATCCCGCAAAGTCGGATAACTTTTCCGTCACAGTAAATCGGATTTTCTGGTTGATTTTTCTCTTGGTCTTGGCGTGACTTCATCTCTTGCTTATGGCCAAGAGAAGCCCTTCCTTATAGGACGGGCGGGCTGTAAACTGGTCCATGTCCGAATCTAACACGCTAGATTGGCGAGATAGTGAGCATTTCTGTTAGCTCCTCCCTTGATGTAATTGAATTTGACTATCTCCATTGATTTGGAAACCTGTAATATCTGAATTATCGTGTTCGTTACTTTCCGGGTCCTTTTCCGCATCGATGGAGACATTAGATGACGATTAGGGCATCACTCTCCAGAATGATTCTTTTGAAATTTAGATCATTAGCAATTTGAATGCCAAGATGTAGGCTCTGGCTTCAATTTCTAATGGGTTTGAAGCTTGGAGGGACATGGCAGCGCTTGGTGAATCCCATTTTCGTCAATTGCAATAGCAGCAGATGATTTTGATGAAGTTTAGATATCAGCTGAATTGAGATTATCAGTTGACCTAGGGATTGTCGGCTCAACTGTGTTCGGGATGGAGAAGAAGCTGGCGCAGGTATTTGCTTCCCTTATAATCTACAGACCTCCTATTTTGAGAGATTCCCCATTGTCCCCCTACTGAATTCAGTGATTTGCCAGGTCTGGAAGGTTGTTTATGTCTTGGGTTATTTTCATGGAGAAATTGAAAGCAAATAGGGCAGCTTGAGTAACATGGCACTTGAAAAAGAGATGCTGGACCATTCCAATCTAGCAATGTCAGAGGAGACAAAGAGGGTAGGGAATGTTGATGAAGTTACTGATGGATGTGAACTCTTGTTGGAAGTTGTTTGCAGAATTTCAACAAAGGAAAAATCAGAATTGTTATGCTCTTTCATTGAGCAGCTTTTTGAAAGACTTTGAGCTAAATTCATCACTCCAGGTGAAGGTCCAGACCAGTTTAATATATAGAAAGAGCTCATTGATTCAATTGTTTAGACTGGGGGTCAGTTAAGTCGCTAACAGTCTTCATGTTTGCAGGAGCAGATTGCAGGCATTGTGGCTTGAAGTCAGCAGTTGTAGGGATCCAAGTTGATATTGCTTCCATCTCCAACGAACCAACAGGTAAGTTTAGCCATATGGTGTCCAACAGGTAAGTTGGTGCTCTAAAGGCTTATTTTGTCAAAACATCACTGCGTAAATTATTTTCGAGACAATCCTTATAGACTGACTGTAGAAAACTCTTCACAAACAGATATTCATGTTTTAAAGATTAATTAACCTGAAATTATACTGATGCCATTGATCAAGTTGAAACAAGTCCACAAAATTATCCAAATGTGGAGAACTCGGTTCTGGTAGAGTTTTTTTATCCTTTATTAAATTAAACTGCCCTAGATTTGGAATCCAAATCCTCATTCAAGCATAATAATATTTTATGGTTAGGGATGTTATTAGCAAGAATGTCAATGATATAGACAGCAGGAGTGAAGATGTCAACCAAAATCCTCATTCAAGAATTTTGACTCTTCGTACTTAAGGAATCACTAATTATATGAGATTGAAGATGTCAACTTAAATACTCAAATCAAGCATTTTGAGTGTTCATTACTTCATCTGGCCATATATAAACACGTCCAAAGTACTAGACACCTGTTCTGGAATCAGGTTCTTTCAAATAGTATTATTCTTTTATGAATATAAGTGGTCAAATATACATCTCATTGACAAGAAGGGGGGAAGTCTAAGTTCATATTTTCCTCCATATAATTGTTTTAGGATAGTGTGCATACTTATGCAGTTGATGAAATTGTTATCTGCGAATTGGTGAAGTTATTAATAGACTATTGTGATTCTTGCTGATAGGGGAGGTGTGATGGAACTAAGTCATAATTGTCATCAACTCAGTGTTATTACCAATCACCTATTGTTGTTCTTATTTGCTGTTCATTTGTTAGGAAATCATGAATTGGTGGTAATGGGTCAAAACACAGCACAAGTAGTTGAGGAGTTTAAAGTAGGTGTGATTCTTGATCTAAATATATCTGTGGCGAAGGTGTGGTTGACTTCCATGAACATGGCTCTCTCTGACTTTTATGCAACTACTTCTCATAAAAGAAGGTTGGTTTTCCATGTAAGGGATTCTAACAGAGATGTCCTTGATGCATCCTCCGCAGGTAAACTCACTCTCCCTAGCTGTGTAGATAATTCGATATTGCTATATCTTGTAGTATGTCTCCAGTTGCTCTTATACTGGATAGAAAAATTATATTTGATGAGATCTATATACATTCATAATTAACAAATCCTAAAGATACAATTCTCTACTATTCTAAAATAGAAGCATGCCTGTCTGAACCCAAAATATCAAGACAGACTTATCTCTTTGAAACGGGAGAAAAATTTAATGTAGTCGGTAAAAAATTAGAATACAGTAATACTTATGAATTCATGAGTTGGATTTTCAACTGTATTTTAAAAGTTCTCCTGATTTTGAAATTCACTGTATTCTCACTTTTTATTTTAACATCTCATAAAATTCTTCCTGTTCCCAACATAGCAGGTGTTAATATAATATACGTTCACTTGATATAGATAACAAGCGCCTAATAGTTTTGTATATGCGTATGACAGCTATAGATTTGATAAAAAATGTTGAAGTCCAAGCGATCATAGGTCCCATGGCATCAGCACAAGCTATTCACATGGTTCCTCTTGGAAGTCGATCTCAAGTTCCGATTATTTCTTTCAGTGCAACAAGTCCTTCTATTTCTCTTTCTCAAAATCCTTATTTCATTCGTACAACACTAGAAGATTCAGCTCAAGTAAATGTCATTGCTGCTGTTGTGAAGGCTTTTGGATGGAGAACAGTTGTACCTCTTTATGAAGACACCGAATATGGACATGGTATCATTCCGTATTTAGTTGACGCGCTTCAAAGTGTCAATACCAGAGTTCCGTATAGGAGTGTATTCCCTGTTTCAGCTTCTGACGATCGAATTGTTCAAGAACTTCATAACTTAGAGACAATGCAAACAAGGGTATTCATTCTGCATATGGTCTCGCCACTAGGATTACGTATTTTCGAGAAAGCTAAAACGATTGGTATGATGAGCAAAGGGTACTCATGGATTGTTACGGAAGGCTTAGGCTCTGATTTGAGTTCATTCAACTCTTCGGCTATTGATACAATGCAAGGAGTGATAGCTATAAGACCATATATTCCTATGTCCAAAGAGCTTAGCTCATTTAAAGTGCAATGGAAAAGAAAGTTTCAGAAAGAGAACCCAGATATCGACTGGAATTTGGATATTTTAGGTATATGGGCATATGATACAGTTTCGGCCTTGGCAAGTGCAGTTGAGAAACTTGAAAGCACCAGTCCTCGGTTCAGTAAGCAAAAAACAACTTTGAACACAAGTGATGTTACAAGATTAGGTGTTTCACAAATTGGTCCTGAACTTTTGGAAGGAATTTCCAATATCAATTTTAAAGGCCTGAGTGGGGAATTTCATGTCGTCGATAGGCAACTGCAATCCAAAACCTTTCAAATACTCAATGTTGTAGGAAGTGGGGCTAGAGAAATTGGAATTTGGACACCTTCAGATGGAATCATTAGGGATATAAGCTTAGTTGAGACTACTGAAGGCACATACTTGACATCAAATAAAGACAGTTTACGCCCTATTATATGGCCTGGAGATACTACAGACATTCCTAAAGGCTGGGTAACTCCAACTAGTAATGAGAATAGGTTAAGAATAGGGGTTCCAGTAAAAGAAGGTTTTAATGAATTTGTCAAGGTAGAAAATAATTCTGGTAGTTATTCGGGATATGAAGTCACTGGTTACTGCATAGATGTGTTTAAAGCTGCATTAGATGAGCTGCCATATGCTGTTCCCTATGATCTCATTCCTTTTCGGGATAGCAATGGCAAAGCTGGAAGTTACAATGATCTTGTGTACCAAGTGAATGCTCTGGTTAGTACTGTAATGCAGAATTATGATGCCGCAGAATTATGATGTGAAGTTATCTTACTTGACAATTAATATTGTTGTTTTTTCACATTGTATTCTTGTATTCTTAACAGAATTATGATGCCGCAGTTGGAGATATTACTATTACAGCCAAACGATCAGAGTTAGTTGATTTTACGTTGCCCTATGCCGAAGGAGGGGTATCAATGGTGGTGCTAGTGAAAAAAGATATGAGCAAGGATACATGGATATTCCTCAAGCCATTGGAGTGGAAGCTCTGGTTAACAACCGGGGCTTTCTTTTTTATCATCGGTGCTGTCATTTGGATTCTCGAACACAGAGTAAACAGGGAGTTCAGAGGAGGGCCTCATCCTTTGTATCAGTGGGGCACCATGCTTTCTTTCTCCTTCTCCACGCTTGTCTTCGCTCAGAGTAATATTACTTCACTTTTTTAGCTACTTTGTATATAGGTATAGTTCTAATAGTTTCTAAAGCTTAGTGTTTCAATCATCTTGCAGAGGAAAGAGTGCTAAGCTCTTTGGGTAGATTTGTAATTGCAATTTGGCTTTTTGTTGTGCTAATTATCACACAAAGTTATACAGCAAATTTGACATCCATGTTAACGATTCAACGATCTGATCCAACCTACACTGATGTTAACGAACTTAAGGATGGTTTGTACAATGTTGGTTATCAGGAAGGTTCATTTGTGTTTGGAATGTTAAAAGGGATGGGTTTTCATGAGTCCAATCTTATAATCTTCAAGTCTCCTAAAGATTTTGACAATGCTTTCTCGAAAGGGACAATTGTTGCTGCTTTTGAGGAGCTCCCGTACATTGAACTCCTCCTTGCAGAATATTGCAATAAATACATGATGGTCGGAGAAATCTATCAATATGATGGACTTGGTTTTGTAAGTCTCTACTTCTCTTTTCAACAATTCCTATAGATTTAATGTCACTGTAGTACAGTTGGTGAAGTACTCGTCAGCATTCACAGTAATTGCAATAGATTTAACTCGTCAGCATGCACCTATTGTCATTGATCTTGCTTGGCATCAGGGGTCTTGAACTTACATGAATACTCTTTTGTTCACAGGTTTTCCCAAAGGGTTCTCCCTTGGGTCCTGATATTTCAAGGAAAATCTTGAGCATAAGAGAGGGAGGTAAAACAAAAAGGCTTAAACGATCTTCGTTTAAGACCCAAAAATCTTGTTCAGACAGGGACCCCTTTGCTTCTTCAAACAGTCTTACTCTCAGTAGCTTTTGGGTCCTTTTCCTGATAACAGGACTCTGTGCAGCATTTGCAGTAATCGTCTACTTAATTGTTTTCTTATGCGAAAACAAACAAATCCTGAACGAGCCGAATTCTACAACCTGGGAAAAAATCATCAATTTGCTTACAAAATTCTACGAATATGACGAGAATCGCATGATCACATATTTTGAATGCAATCCTGCGTGCAGTGAGGGAAATAAAGCCGCCGTCAATGGAGATCAGCATGCAGCAGAAACTGTAGATTTTGGTGATTCACCTCCATCAATAATGGGTTACGGAGACGTCACCCCACAGAATGGCAACTTTAATACAGCAAGAAGAAACTCTACAACATTGAATGCTGATTACGATATAGATATTGGATATTTTACACCAACATCAGAAGGTGATAGTACAGAATTTGGAAATTCTACGCCAGGAGATAACGATTCCGTGTCAGGCGTTAGGAACTCAACTTTACACATTTTAATGACACAGCAAGGTCATAGGGATTTTGAGGAACATTAATCTTTAGATATTATTCCTATCTGTACAGAGTTTGGGTTTAATGTTAATTCTTCGAAATTGTTTATGTCGAAAATGTCTGTAAATTTTTTTCATTTCAGATGTGCAGTGTAATTTTTTTAATTGTTGAATTTCATAGTTCATCGAAATGATTATTATCTTAACTTTTCCAGTCTCTTCACTCCTTTGATATATCTATCAATTCCTGCACAAGGAAGTATGTCTATGGTATTGAAAGTATTTGAAATGGGATCCATTAAGACTCTAATTGTATGGGAAAACTTGGATATTAGCAGGTACGTTCAGAAGCACAATGTTTCCGGCGAGATTGCGTTTCAGTAAGTAGAAGACAAGGATCCTAACAACTTCCGCGATCTCGCCAGTAGCGTAGAATTGGAAGTGCAGGACCCTTAGAGGCCTTGTGTCTGAGTATAAAGATTTGGATTTGTTTGTATTACTTTAAACTAGTACATTTTTCAGATGATTTGATAAATACTGGGATTTGGAGTGAAGGTCAGTTGTGACTAGCAAATTTTCATTTCCTAAATATAAATATAAATATAAAAGAAATACTTATAAGTTATGATTACTGAGGGTTGACTTTGACGTACATCCCGTAATTAGCGACTTATGAGATTGGTCTCTCATTTAGTCCCACATCAATCAGTTGACAGATGATAGGTACGTATACATACTGTCAGGTGCCCTATTAGCTCGTCCCTTCGGGGACATCCGATAAAATTGGAACAATACAGAGAAGATTAGCATGGCCCCTGCGCAAGGATGACACACACAAATCGAGAAATGGTCCAAATTTTTTTGATTTTTTTTTCTTCAGGTTTTGCCAATGTGCTATATTTAAGTTGTGACTAATTTTTTTTTCTTCAAGTTTTGCCACTGTGCTATATTTAAGTTGTGACCTTGGGTCTGGCCATCAGCACTTTTACATGCTTCTCTAATCCTTGAAACGATACAGAGAAGGTTAGCATGGCCCCTGCGCAAAGGATGACACGCACAAATCGAGAAATGGTCCAAGTTTTTTTGATTTTTTTTTCCTTCAAATTTTGCCAATGTGCCATATCTAAGGTGTGACCGTGGGTCTGTCCATCAGCACTTCTACATGCTTCTCTAATCTTTGGTATGGCATTTACTCTGGTACTTCGGTACGGCATTCCAATGAACTTAAAAGAAAAAGATCATTTTGTTCTTTTCCTTTTTTCAGCGAAGCTCAAAGAGCCGATTTATTTATTAGAAAGAAACAAAAAAATTTACAAGGAATGGAGGCCTAAAAGAGACCATTACAAGAACTGTCAAAGCATTTACATATATCTATAATTGGGCAGACCAGACTGGTCCTGTCCCATACTATTAATTTGGCGCCAATGGTCGCCTTCATGTGGACTGAGAATCCTCCTCAGCACCATGCTTCTCTTCTTTGCTCATGCTTCTCTGTGAGCAGAGATTATGAGCGGCCAATGCCAATTAATCTCAAAAAGTTGTTTCCGGGTTCCTTCCAGTAGAAACCCTGTAAGAGGATAGGAAAGACATTGCATGCTGCAAGAATATAGATCACCAGAGCATGCTTTCCCATCCATTCAAAAAACCAGAGTTGGTTTTCTGAAACCAAATACATCAACCATGGACGGACACCTTATGTGTCTTTTGGAAGTGAAGAGGCATCTCCAATAGGCATGAATAACCCTATAAGTAGTGAAGGAATTCTCCCATTCTAGAGAATGAATTCAACCTGTTTTCTCTCCATCTAAAGCATCATCGTAAATCTCTCTCATGTGTTCTTGGTTGGGTCAAGGGGTGCAAACCTTGAATCCAATTTCTGTTGTAGGGCTTTCATTGTATCCTCAAGGCATTATTTCGCATAATTGTTGCAATCGCCAATTTATATTGGGAGGGTAGAAATAATCGTCTAAAAGAAATCACCCGAGCCTTGAAAGCTTTTGAGTACAACAACAATTTCTTTTAGTGTTATCATCCTCTGCTTTATAACCAAAATATCCAACAGTTTTAGACGATTAATTTCCACGACGGTTGAGGGTGAACATTTTGAAAATTAAGAACGTCCTCCGAGAAGAGTCATCAAGGAAAATTGGAGAGTTGGGATTATTTCTTTTCTTTTCTTCCGGAACAAGATCGAATACGTTAAGAGGCGTGAATAAGTACCGGTTGGGCTTGTATCGTACTTCCAGAAATTGGGCTTTATATAGAGACCAACAACATGATCAATGATCAGTTGTCGCTGAATTTTGGTCATTTGGGGTTTTGTTTGCGGAAGAGGAGAAACTATAATGGATTGATATATGGGTACATCAATTGAAAAGATGATGATAAAGAATGATTGGTGGAGAATCTTTATGACAAGTATGAGATAAGTATTAAAATTCTGTCTTATTCTTATACTATGTTGGTTAATATATGCTTTAGTGCTTATATTGTGATTCATGCATTTGTGGATTGGCCATTAGTTTGGTTAATAAATCTCGATCGTGGTGGTCGAACAAATGCTTATGATTGTAGTCATTTGCTTCCATCGTAATTTAAGCAAAGACGATAATAATCCATGCATATAACTGTTTGCATAATTTGGTCATTTCTTTGGAATCTTGGATGCCAAACCAGGATGAATATAAAGAGTCTCATTTTGATTATTTTATCTTGGCATTAATTGTTATGCTTAAAACGATGCATCCATAGATTAGTCATTCTATTTTATCCGGAAGGATATACTTGATCTGTTAGGGGTGATCCTGAATAAAAAAATAAAATAAAAATTCTACGGAATATTTTTATGAGATTGATGCCTCCTCTGCTTTCATTACATAGATATCTAGAAATGTTCCGTATGCACTTGATGATTCGTACTTAGAACCAAAATGGACATACACTTTTTGGAAGGGTAGTATACTTAAGAGAGCCGAGTCGAGAGAATGGTATTTGTACCTATATATTGGATTCGAAGATTTTGTTTTAAAAAAAATAAAATAAAATTGGATGCACATGTTTGATACAAATCAAACAATTATGCAAAGCTGTAAAGGTATTCCATGACATTGAGTTGCATTTTTGGCATTCAAGAATTGTCGTGAATTGGTGGGAAAATTAATATGACAATGTCATAAATTTTCTACTTATTGGGTTATTTTAAACCAAAATCGTCATAATTGTTGAGGCAACAACGGTATGGCATAAACATAATTATTGCATTAAGAATTATATGGTTCCAAATCTGGAAATTGACATGTCTTAAATGACATCAAATGAGGTGGAATACCGGTTAATATGTAACGTATTGGAAGATTGGGCGCGCGACCAAATATCCAACGATGAGGTGTTACGATATTACCGATGCATAAATTATGAACATTTGCATTACATAATGTAGAATGTTAAATAGACATTGTCTATGTTTTTTGGGTATGAATTTGTAGAGGATTGGGCATGAGTAAAAGAGTTACTCATCAAGGTATTATATTTGTTGAGATAGCAAATATATAAGTTGCCTACAAATTCTATATGCCTCTAGTGTATGCAAGTCTATAATGACTTCTTGTGAATTAACCGTAAATGTTAATTAGGATCACTAGAGAAGTTACAATTATTTTGTAAAATCAAAGAGGAACATTTTTAGTAATGTTTTAATTGATTGCATTAGTAGATGCAATTAATGAGAAGAAATGGCTTAAAACCTAACTTGTAGAGATCCTATTTTGGAAGAAGCCATCTGGGAGGTCTTGATTAATTGTGAATCGGATATGATCTATAACGTCTTTAACAAGACTTATAATGAAAAGTCAAGACATACAAGTCTTAGACAAGGAACGGTAAGTCAATTACTCAAGAAAGGAGTAATTGCAGTTAACCATTGAAACGGAGAAAATCTTGGTAGACCTACTTATGAAGAGTCTCCCAAAGGAATTAATTTCAATGAAGTATATAGAAATGGGACTAAGGTCTCGTGAAGGAAGGTTGATCTCCCATAATGTAAACCCAACCTATGTTTTGAAAAAGATAAACAAGGTTCAATGTGGTACCAACAAGTTATGGTCAGTAGATTATGGAGCACTAGCATAAAACTTCCCATTTCAAGTTAGTGCTGGTTTTCCCCCATAAGAAAATAGGATGGATGTAAATCCTTAATGAGTCCGTGATTAGTAAAAGGTGTCTGCAGAAACACCTTCGAGACTTACCTATATGAGTATGGAAATGTGGGCCGTTTCCTAAGAGAAGAAGACCGTTCTCTAAAGAAGACTCATGAATAAGGATATAAGCACAAGGCCTTTATAGTGCTTGGGCTGCAGAACACATGTCTTATGGAATCAATATGTGTGGAGACTCCGGCTTTGTCATAAGGGATTCTTGGTTCAAGACTAGTTTCACCATAGAATATCGATAAAGCTTTGAGTTTCTTACACTAAGTGAAGGTTCAAACCGAGAAGGTACCTATCATTTATGTATTGATTTCAGCGATGATGCTTAGTCCCAATTGTGCTTGAACTACGTTGGCTTGATCCCACTCGGCACGTAGGCGATCACTTGAGTGATGCGGCCACTCCGGTTTTATAAGTTTTATTTTATTTTATGTTTATTGGTTTTTGAAAATAGGGGGAGATTGTTGGATATTTTCAATAACCATAAATTGCGACAAAAAGAATACCTGCAGCACCAACAGTAACGCATGTGTAACTTAAAGAGTAGAGGGCTTTGTTTATGTGCATCCCGCAAAAGTCCAAAACGAATCCAGCAACAACTAGACCAGCCGCAGGGTTCGTCCAAGATATTATCCTATGCTTGTGATCCTTGAAGTGTACAATTATATGCCCAAAATGCAGACCAATCATGCAGGTAACAACTGCCATCACAGAACTTAAAATTCCTTCAGGGTCGAATGGGGCCTGACACCAACTAGGCGCATTCGGTGGAAGCGTGCCTTTATCTGGTGAGTTAATGCTGCATGCCTTCGTCCGAGTGTAGCCCGGTTTCTTGTATAAATGTTGAATTCCAAACAATTTACGGTCAATCATTCCAACAGCATTACATGCAGGTCCAGTGTCTCCACGAACTCCACATTTTACCGATGTTATAATTGAAGAGAAGGAGGAGTTTTCACTAGGAATTTGGTACTCCCAATCAGCAACATGTAGCCCATACAGCAGTGCAGTATATGTCCCCGTAAGCACCAGAACAAATATCCACTGGAATTTATACTTCTTAAGCATAGTTCGTCCTGATTTCACAAGGCCCTCCTTCTTGAGCCAAATTTCGCATACAGCTGTTAGCAGATATGCTATCGCAATTCTCTGTAGGGTACCCAGCAATCTAATTTGTAGAATATCAACACCAAAAGTTAGGCTGTTGATGCCATGTAAATAACCTCCTTGAAGCACAATGCCGAAGACAAAAAGCTTGAGTGCCCGAAGTACAGCCTTCTTTGTTGCATCAACTCTGCAAGGAAGTTTCTTATAAGCGAGCGCTAGAGCAACTCCAACAATAAACAAGAAGAACGGCATCACGAAATCAGCTAAAGTAACACCATTCCATGGCGAATGATTGATAGAAGGTATGATACCACCAGCTTGATCTACAAGTACCATAAGCGCCACCGTGAGTCCTCTGAATACGTCAAGAGAAACCAGACGTGGCGGCTTCAAAGCAGCATCTCTCCCACCACCATCAGTACTGCTGTTACTAATACAATTTTTATTGATTGTTGAATCGTCCGGAATCTGTATGCAGTGATGATCCTTAAGAGCCGGTGTTGAAGAATCCATTACTGACAACTTTTTACCAGCCAACTCTTTTTCCATGGGAACAAATTTCTGGTCGCTAATATTTCTTCTACTCAGAAAAAGAGGAAAGAATAAGAATGTCTACTGCGTTATTGGAGTGTTTGTTTATATGGAGGATCATATTTTGTCTCCAGACCTCTTCTCTTAAATAGGGAGAATGAGGAAACTTTTCAAAACAAAGTAGGATTCGGATAGATTTTAAAAATTGTTTCTCTTTTCCTAAGCTGCCTTGCTTTTGTTTTCTCTATCAATTTATCAAATCTACCGCTTTAAACTTTGGGTCATGAAACTTGTCCCGAAACGTAAAAGCCATATTTGTCTAAATCATGCATTATGACGCGAAATTTTTCACATGGCGAAATTGATTTGGGATCATAGGATTCATAGCTAGCACAGAAATTTGCAAGGTTCATGCCCACATGCCCATTGGTACAAATAAGATAAAGTGCATTTTATATTTAAAATAAGTAATCACTTTTAGGTAGAAAAAATGTCGGTTAAGTGCATTGTTAGAGGCCTAACATATCTAATACTCCATATACGTGCAAACAAATTAAGTGATCCATGCAACACATTGTGTCATGGGCGGCATCGGCTAGCCAACCTTGTGCATGATATACGCAGGCGAAACAAACACGGCTGTTGGCCTCTGTGTATAGCTACATCAAAAACACAGATATTCATTCTGTGAAAGAGAAAGACGTGTAAAATTGTACGTCTAGCTAGTTTAACCTCTCAAAAGGCGATTACAAGCATAGCCAACATGGAAGAGACAGAGTCTAGGACTTCTGGGGTTTCTTGGCTCTTGGTGATCAGATGCCAAGTCATTAACCAACTAAACTATATTCCTATCTAATTTATGTTAGTAAAGAGCATGTTCGAATGTCTGCTGTTCAAGCGCGGTCATAATGGACCACAAGGTAAAAGGAAAAAAAAATGGAAGGATTTCACAAGGCTACTATAGGCTTATCAAATTATACGTCGTCGTTGGCCGATGACAGCAATCTAAGTTCAAAACTCGTCAGTGTATGATGGGGGATTTTTCTTTATTCTTTTGCCTAACTATCTGGCCTTGGCTTGTAGGTTGCATGACTTTCTCTTTGAATCATGACGAAGAATCTGATATTTAGGACCCATTTGGCTAACTAAAGCAACTTTAGGGGTATAAGGTACATTTTGCTTGCGTGACAGATTTTGGATGACGAGGGAGAGTTAGGCCACAGGGGAAATTACAAGGAACAAAAGAATAGATCAATTCGACCTTTGTCAACCGAATCTTTCTCCACTTATGGTCCGGGCCGGGCCGGACCATATGTTAGCATATGTGTACAGTTGCACAACCATCCTAGCTGGCTCCCATAGTTTTTTTATTTTTTTCTCTTTTGTAAATGAGATTTCACTTCAGGGAAACTTATTTAATTACCTCTCAGAATCTACCTCTTGAAATATATCTTTATTCAATTTTTAAAAATATCTTACCTTCTAAAAAGTGAAAGCAACTAGCACAAGTTAACTCCAAAAAAAATTATTTTTTACAATGTCAACCAAAATGGAGAATATTCATAACATTCCCACTTCATTAAAAGGAACTAAATGATGGCTTGACCCTGAGTTACATCATTGATAGACCATCTAATATGGAGGATTGAAGTGAACCTCTCCTAATATTAGATTTATCTACCAAAAGTTTGTGCATAATACAAAAAGAGGGAGTGCCCTCCCTATCTAAATTACAAGTAAAAGATTGTGCTTTGTTTGACGGTGTATTTCTAGTTCTGGGAACAAAATAAAATCCAAAAACGTTTTGACATGACTTAACTGAAAGGGAGAGGGTACAACCGTACAAGTACACCACCAACTTTTTCGTCCGACAACCTGTATGGACAAAGCCTAATACAATTGCAAGTAGACCAACTTAATGATTCCTGAAAATATGTATATAGAGTTTATATCTCCATCTCTTCTCAATTAGAAAGTCTAGACAATAGAGTCAGTGAACCTGATTGTTAAGAAGAGTACTTGGACGATCTCAAAAATTAATATCAAAGATTAATCTAGTCGTACCCAAATATTCTAGTCGAAATTCTTCCAAGTATAAAACTTGTTATCTCTGTGTATCTTTCAAGATATGAATTTTAAAAGAACGAGTCTCGTAATCGATAACAATTAATATGGATATATCTACTAGAATTGAGTATGTACTACTTGTATAAATCCTATTACAAAGATAAATATTAAAATGCGAAAAAGGAAAATACAAGACACCAGAAGTTTTGTTAACGAGTAAACCGTAAACATATAAAAACCCTGTGACCTCGTCTAGATTTGAACATCGAACTGTATTAATCCGCTAAATACACTAGCCATGTCAGGCTTCAGACTGGAATGTAGTTGAAACAAAATTCACCTTCCAAGAAATTCAACTGCAGTCATGCTCTTTACGTCTCTTGAATCTCAAAAGGCTCTTTACAATTGATGTCCTTAGCTAACGTCCTTTGCATCCTAAGAGTTGCTCCAATCTAAGTGAATACCTTTGATACCAATTTGCCTCTAAAAGATAATCTTATTTGATTTCCATTTAGATAAAAGATCAAGGCTTAGATATTTGTTTGCAATATAAAAGGCTAGCAAACCTCACAAATCCTACACTCAGTTAGCTGAGAATCCTGGATTCTGAACCACCACTCAAGAACAATCCTGAATTAATCAATTAAGAATAACTTTTAGATATCTATCTTAAGGAATCACAAAGTCTGGGACGAAGAGAGCCTTATGATTTCCATCTATCTCGGTCCTGAAAGAGATTACGAAAACCTCGATAACAGAAAGAGCAATATTAGGATACACGAACTATCAAGGTAAAGATAGTTGAACCTGGCTTCACGAATCCCTAATTGAAGTCTTTCAGTCGTATACGTAATTATGTTTCTCAGGGAAAACCCAGATCAATAGTGGATGACTCTAGCAATCAACTAGGAAACAGAAGTATCGGGGATTGAATTTTCTAGTTGAATAAGTGTCTTTATTTATAAATGTTCAAGATTGAGGGTTGCTTAGAATTTAAGCTAAGATAACTTGCAATTCAAGCAAACACTTTCTATGTTAAGATGAAACTCTTGTTAGGGTTTCAAATAAGCATGTGAGAAGTTTTCCTTGAAATCATATAGAAGAATATACACTATGGTCCGGTTACGGAACCGTGTATAATAATAGTTGTTGACAAATATGTCATTCGAACTAGTAAGCAATATCGTGTTCATTTAAAAACTTAGAATTTAATCATGATGCACATACACAAGGTGTTTTAGTGATTATAGGTATTTATGAGAGTCATAACAATGCTAAACATATTTTAAAAATAAGTCTTTGAGCATCTGCTAATATTTAATAGGACCATTGGTGAAACAGTTTGTGAGCCACTATCCAGTTCATGAATTCAGGAGGCTACTGTTCGGGAACCGTGTTTATGTTCAGCAGCTCATAAACTAAGATGTCTACGGAATCGTGAACCTTTGGCTATTTCACCATTTCAGATCACCACCGTTCGTGAACAGGGTTGGTGAACTGTCCCATTCAAAACCTTACGGTTTGCGAATTGGGTTCGCTGACCTTCCTATATTTCGAACATCATATATCCATGGTTTGCGAAGTGGTTCGCCAACCTACCCCGAATCCAAATTACAGTAGTTCTAATAAACTCTCTTTTGATGTTTAAAACCTTCCCAATGCCATAGATATAAATATCATTGCTTGGGAAATTTTCAAATGATCCATAACATTAGTTCTTGAACAATAAATTGTTTTGAACTAAGATTTCTAAGGACCAATGAACATCCATTGCTTAAGTCATATTTCGAGATGTTTAACAAGACAAGCTTGACTGGAAAAATATTTTTTGCAATGAATCTACTAAAAGCAATATGTCATAGTCTCACATAGATTGAATGGTAATGCATGTGGGTAAATAGAACGGTTCGGTCTTCACATACCTTTGTTGATGAAATTCTCCAAATGTTTTTGTTGATCTTCAGTCTTCGAGGGTTATTCAGTAATGGCTGATACTTAACTATCAAATTTTGTACCTAGTCCGAGACTTGACTAAAGTAGACTATAAATCAAGATATATTTTGTTCAACTAACATTGACAACAAGCTTGAGATAAATAAAAAAAAAGTTTGTGAGTTCGACCGAGCAGTGCTCTAACATTAACCAATCTAGCTACTTCTTCCAAAATAACATTACTACGCCATAAGATAACATTCGTGTTCTATTCAGATTTTTGATTAAGCTTTCACAGTCACCCTTTATGCTGAAGTTGCTCACTCCCTTTTCTGTTTTCCAAGTTGCTGCCTAGAGCAATCCTAATGCTTCTTGTGGATCTGAACATTATGAATGTCTTGTTCTTCCTTTTTCAAAGTTACCTGCATCATTTGGAAGCATTAAAGGAAAGCTAGAATGTTGGGTTTTAGATGTCCAAGTTGCATCAATATTGATTTTAAGATTGTGTATGTCTGGTGCTGTCCATGAGTATTTTGTTTTTCTATCACATGTTTGTTGTTTTTCCTGGGATTACTTTTCTTATATATCATAAATAAAAGTTCCTTTGAATTTGTAAAGATAGTTGCAGAGGGGATTGTGTTTTTTCTTGGAAAAAGTTTTATTGCATCTTGTTTTCCATATAAACTATATTTTGGTTATAGCCAGTTCTAAGGGTATTTCATCTTTTGGATTTTATAACCAATCCTTATAAATGTATATCAATTTAGAGGGTTAACTAAAATGTACTTGAACATGAGTAAGGCCTACTCCCCAAACTAATTTAGCATTGAACAATGAAGAAAGAGATGTTCAACAGTCTCTTCTTTTTCCCTACAAAAGGTACACATATGATTAATATTTTTAGTTAGCCCTTTTAGCTTAGAGTTTTTTGTTAGAGTACTTTGAATATATTTCCATAAAAAGCAGTTTGATTATTAGGGATAGTACCAATTTCCATAAGGATTTCCAGAAAGATTCATTTGAGGATAGACTAAAAGAGTTAATTCCAGTTTCATTAAGTTTTTCGTACATGGATTTGACTGTGAATTCTCCCGAGGTTGTTAATTTCCATCTTAGGTTACCTTTCTTTAAGGAATTTGAGTTGTTTAAGAAAAGGTTTATCTTGCAGATTTTTGATGCTATATTTTCTGAAAACATTGAGCATATGAGAGAGGTATTCCACTTTTTAGTAGCATGATTAATTAAATCTGCTACAAGTGTTAGAGAGTTGTTTGTTGAGTTTCTGAACTGAAAGTTTACTATATAGACCATTGGTATCCAACTGTCATCTCATAAATTTATACTCAGGCCATGCCCTACTTTCTATATTCCATTCTGCTCTACTAGTTCCATTCTTTTGCAAATGCATTTCCAGTTCCATGAGCATTTATCCAGTGGCTTAACTCTAAGAGGAGATTATTTTTTTTGAAATATTTAGTTCCTAAAGCATTAGCCCACAGGGATTTAAGTTCCTTTATAATCTTCAGGAAACCTTTGCTAACATGGCTAAATTAAACTTATGAGCATAGTTTTTAAAATCGTAAGTTTCGAGATTCTAATCGTACGAGTCTAGTCGATTTTTTTTTAAAATGATGTGCATCGTATGTTTGAATCGTTTTGCTGATGAATCGTGGAATTAATTTTTTTGAATAGTACTATTTGAATCAAAATCTGAAATATTTCAAATCATAACTTTGCTAACCAAACACATAACAAACAAGAAATCCTTTATCATCGATCTCTTTTAGATTTATGAAAACTTGATAACCTGGAATAATTACAAATTTCATCTCATATCTATTATGAGTAAAATCAACCTATTCATAAGTGAAATTACAATCCCAGATTCGACATTTATGAGTACATGTGTCATGGATGGTGAAAAGAATCGACCTATTTTGATGTTCATCACTCAGATATGGAGGAGTTTTGTTACTTTTATCTGCGTTTATACTGAGGGAGAGAGAAACGAACTTATTTGTGTTTCTTATCTGATCTAAAAGGAACTTTGCATCATGAAGTACACGTACCTATGACAAAGACATCCATCCTAATACTCTGTCAATACCACATATATAGGCGGAATAATCAAAATCTCTTAGACTAAGATTATTATTTTTTTGATTTTATAAATATCCATGGTTTTTCTTGTTCTATCCTTTATTATATTCTCAATGTTAGAGACATAAACTCAATTGTGGTGACACTCAAACCAATAATGCTGGATACACTGGGTGGAGAAATCCCGGGATATCACCGAGTGAGAGAAGGGAATGGGACCCACTTCACCCATTCCCTATCCAAATGCACAGAGTCATTAAATCCGACGGCCCATTACCCTCACGGGATTTCCCCCGGTAGAAACGGGCGTCAACCTAGCATCGTCCCACTTAAACAACATAAATAGGGATAAAGTGGTTAAAATCCATCTTGAAATTTTCATTCCGCCTATCTAGTAGTATAATAGGTGGAGGGAGTATGTCATAATTTATTTTAATATCTTTCGAATTCGATCACTTACTCTGTAGCTTACTCAACCCGTAGCTGCTGAAAGCCTACATTCATTTACATGATGTGTCTGTACCTACACCTTGTGCATTGGTATACTGTATTTTATGCTAGATGTTATACATATATATAATAATTTTTATTTCATTTTAAAATTACGATGAATCTTCGATTCACAATTGAATTCTGAAAAATGAAAAACGTTCCTGCGATTTACGATTTAACAACCTTGCTTATGAGCATCTCTAAAACCTAACCATCCTCTACTCATAGGTTTACAAAGGCTTGGCCAGGCTTTGGATAAAAACCTATAGTATTTGGTTTCACCACCAAAAATCCCTTTGTATCGGGTTTATTTTTTTATTTTATTTTTGGGATGACCAAACACCCAATCGCAATTGTTTTGGTCTTTTTATGATATATAATGGCTTCCCAAGCTCATTTGCACCCCTAACATTATGTTTCTTAATAAAAAAATTAGTAGTGTAATAAAAGCTAAAAGTCATATAACATGATGTTTTCGCCATTTAGGATTCCCTCCGGGGCCTTGCATTTTGCACCCCTAGCATGGGTAGAATTTTTTTTGCACCCTTTTCCTACAAACCTGGCTCCTCCAATGTGTTTTTTTTTTTTTCTCTTTTTTTTTTTTTTAGAAACATTCCTCCTATGTGTTGATTGGCCTATTTAGTGGGAAATACAGTAAGACCGATTTGCAGCTTTCTATCTGTGTGGCGTTCCAATGAGGTGTGGTAATGTGTGTGCTATGGCTTGCGGTAGTTGGTGTTTCGCCAGATGTGAGCTTCAAATTTCCCTTCCTTATTGATAAGGTTTTAAGGTGGAGCTTTTTTGGACTAATAGGGTTTTTCCCATGTACTCTAAGTTCTGTTTGATAACCCAACCAACGGTATTGGTACCAACTAATAGTCCCACATGGACGAGTACGCAGTACTGGTACCAAATTGAAAGTAATAAATAAGGAGGAGAAATGCCTTGCAAAATCATGATCCTTCAGGCAGATAATGGGATATGATGAGTGGTCAAAACTCACATTCTATGTGAGAATTGGGTGTCCAGCCTAAGCCTGGTTACGACAATATGGGCACTCCCATTTGTTACCAATCTGATCCCTACCCCCACCACCTTTTAAACAAAAAATCAAATTTTTAACTGGAGGAGCAGTACCCCTCCTTTAAAACTAAACTAAAGTCTTTTTCCCTCAGGTAGAACTTTAGTTCTTCCATAGAATAGTTACAGTTACTATCTCAATCAATTTTTGCCAATATGCTGCTATTTACGCGATTCTGTTTTGGCAATGTACCCGTGAAGCCTAGCCTTTACATTGATACCTGGTGAAATTGCCAAGTGAGCTCTGACAAAATTACTTCTAAACTGGACGAACTACGATTGACATGGGTTGGCTTGATACTGATGAGGTTGATTCATTTCTCTCCATTCACAGTCGATTGGTTTTTACTTTTTATACTTGCTGATCTACCTCCTAATTCTTACCGACTCATGTCTTTGGAATTATCCTCATAGTACACTAGAATTGAAGCAGTTGAGAAATGCATCAAAAAAAAAAGAAAAAAAAAAAGGCTAAAGCCAATTTGATAATCTGGAAGATAGGAACTCAAGAAAAGAACAGTCATGTCTGGCATAATGGCCAAAACCAGAGGTACAAGGACGGATCATGGCAAGTATAATATGCTGGCTTCTAGGAGTTGGGTGCCTTCTTTCTTGGAACAATATTGTGACCATACAAGATCTGGGAAATTTGTTTGCACTTTTCCTGCTTATAGGTGTTACTCTTGGTATAGCTTTAAATTGGATGTGGCTCATTGGTCAAGGATGGTGATTTTTTTTTTAAACCCCTGATCTCTTCTTGTTGTTTTTACTTACGACGACAAAAACCAAACTGGACGAATCCAATAGTTCCTACAACCTACTTGATATGTACTGAGAAATGTTTTTCGGGCTGATAAAAGAATTGGTTACAGAGTTGAATTTGGATGTTTTCTTTTTTGAATTACCATCCAACTGGTTTACAGTTTTAGTCCTCAAAGACTCCTGAATATTTCTCCTTAATGTGCTCTGGGATCATGGATAACTACAAGCTGTTGGATATTTTCAATAACTTAGAAAATAAAACTGTTTTCGTTTTTGGTTTGTCACTATGATGGGGAAGTGTTCTGTGTTGGATAAATACAATGGATGTTAGTTGGAGATGAAGGGACACCTCTAATAGGTGTGATGGTTCATAAAGGACACAACCATTCCCAACAGACACCTTATGTGTCTTTTGGAAGTGAAGAGGCATCTCCAATAGGCATGAATAACCCTATAAGTAGTGAAGGAATTCTCCCATTCTTGAGAATGAATTCAACTTGTTTTCTCTCCATCTAAAGCATCATCAGAAATCTCTCTCATGTGTTCTTGGTTGGGTCAAGGGGTGCAAACCTTGAATCCAATTTCCTGTTGTAGGGCTTTCATTGTATCCTGAAGGCATTATTTCGCATACCTGTTGCAATCGCCAATTTATATTGGGAGGGTAGAAATAATCGTCTAAAAGAAATCACCCGAGCCTTGAAAGCTTTTGAGTACAACAACAATTTCTTTTAGTGTTATCATCCTATGTTTTTACCCAAATTATCCAACAGTTTTAGACGATTATATTTCGACAATAGAGGGTGGAACGTGTCTGAGTTTTAAGAGCGTTTTTCGGTGGACTTCAAACCAAAAGCATACTTAAGTAAGCAACAACAATTTGAACAGACTGGGTTCTGGTGGACTCCAACATGGTTTGACCGTGCAAATCCGGATATAACGTTTGGAAAAGGATGTCAAAATCTTGATCACCGGGAAAGAAATGTGCACTGCTTCTTATGAAAGATTTTGACACGGTTGCGATCTGTCATCTACGATTCAAACAGATAAGTCATATCTCTTTCTGTTAATGTTAAATTTTGATTAGCATGAAAATGGTTTCTCAATCGTCGAAAAGTGGATGACCATAAAAACGGTTAGTATAACTTGAATTCCATATTGATCTTAATAACATGATATTAACATGCTTATGATATTGATTCATGTCGCTGTTTGAGTTTTCAATCATAATAAAGAACACTCACGTATGGATGTATTCTGTATCCACCATTAATGGTTGAAAGCCAAATCCGTCGAGAAGTAACTATGTTACTATTTCGGATTTGAAGATTGCCTTATTTTTAGGGCTTATGTGTGAACATGGATGTTGGAGTTCGTGTAATAATGTGCTTTCGGTGATCTATTTTTCTCCCTGTATATATCTTTGTTACTGACTTGGTCGTTTGGAGGGTTCCATACCCTCTGACTATTCCGTTCAAGTTCTGGAGCAACACTGTTGGACAGTGGGTTTGACGTTTGCAAAAGTGTTAGAGATTAGAAAACCACATCGCATGATATACCAGATTCATCATGTCTTTGTCGGTTCTATAATCGGTGTATGGCAATCAATTTACTAATCCGCTTGGTTTGATTATTTTAGTAAACCGAGATTGTATAGAACCATTGGTACCAATACCAAACTCCGAAAGAAAGAATTAATGGACGGAGAATTCATATTAGGATGAGTCTCTGTAACTGTTTCCCGAATTGTCTTCGACGGAAATATCCATCCATTTTTCAGAACTTAATTGGACAACGAAATCAATACAGATTGGCGTGTAGTGTAGACATGGGTTCTACAACACCTGTGTTGCGATCGAACTCAACAGAGAGGATTTGGATCACAGTAATGATAAAGTCAATTTGAAATGTCCTTAAAAAGGGTCAATCGGATTAAGTTTGGTTTATGTGAGGCCATTCGAAATCTGACAAGGCAAGGCATTTTTTTTGGGAATACATGTAGTGAAAAGATGTGTCTTTTCAACAAGAGACATGTGATTGGGGAATACTTGTCTCTAAGTAGCCGGTAACTAGCCAAGTTTGAAGACTGGTTCATTCAAATTGGGATACTAGTTGTATCCACAATGTGATAGATACGCAAATTCCAGGAATTTGCACAGATGAGTAGTTTGGATCAATGGATCATATTCCCTCAAGTTCTAGTTATCAGACTAGTCAACGGTTAGAACAACATTTTTTGGTTGTTAATCCACTAATGTTAATTAGCACGTTGCTAATAAAATAAAGGGTGACAATTCTGGAAAATTTCAGTATACATGATACTTACCGTTGGAAATTACTCAACGGTAAGTATGTAAGCCCGTTTCATGACACTTAATTGCACTTGGGAATTGTTATGAAATGGAAGTGGAAGACACTATATGAAAGTGTCATGTATACTTTTATTATGGATGGTAATTTGTCAATAGTTGTTGAGAAAACAATTTTACGACATGAGCATAATTCTTACATAAGAATTATAGGTTCCAAATTTTGGAAATTGGCATGTCTTAAATGACATTGAAAAGGAAAGTGGAATACCGGTGAATATGTAACGTATTGGAAGATTGGGCGGCCGACCAAATATCCAACGATAAGGTGTTACGATATTACCGATGCATAAATTATGAACATTTGCATTACATAATGTAGAATGTTAAATAGACATTGTCTATGTAATTGGGTATAAATTTGTAGAGGATTGGGCATGAGTAGAGGAGTTACTCATCGTAATAATGTGCTTGTTGAAATAGCAAGTAAGTTTCCTACAAATTTTCTATGCCTCTAGTGTATGCAAGTCTATAATGACTTCTTGTGAATTAACCGTAAATGTTAATTAGGATCACTAGAGAAGTTACAATTATTTTGTAAAATCAAAGAGGAACATTTTTAGTAATGTTTTCAGAATTGATTGCATTAGTAGATGCAATTAATGAGAATAAATGGCTTAAAACCTAACTTGTAGAGATCCTATTTTGGAAGAAGCCATCTCAGGAGGTCTTGATTAATTGTGAATCAGGATATGATCTATAACGTCTTTAACAAGACTTATAATGAAAATTCAAGAATACAAGTCTTAGTCAAGGAACGGTAAGTCAATTACTCAAGAAAGGAGTAATTGCAGTTAACCATTGAAACGGAGAAAAGCTTGGTAGACCTACTTATGAAGAGTCTCCCAAGGAATTAATTTCAATGAAGTATATAGAAATGGGACTAAGGTCTGTGAAGGAAGGTTGATCTCCCATAGCAGAAACCCAACCTATGTTTTGAAAAAGATAAACAAGGTTCAATGTGGTACCAACAAGTTATGGATGTAGATTATGGAGCACTAACATAAAACTTCCCATTTCAAGTTAGTGTTGGTTTTTCTGCAAGAAAATAGGATGGATGTAAATCCTTAATGAGTCTGTGATTAGTAAAAGGTGTCTCGCAGAAACACCTTCGAGACTTACCTATATGAGTATGGAAATGTGGGTCGTTTCCTAAGAGAAGAAGACCGTTCTCTAAAGAAGACTCATGAATAAGGATATAAGCACAAGGCCTTTATAGTGCTTGGCTACTATTTATAGGGTAGAATGACAAAAGTATGTGCAACACATGATTTATGAAATCAATATGTGTGGAGACTCCTGTCATCATCATCTTCACGTTCTTAGGTTTTATCATAAGGGATACTTGGTTCAAGACTAGTTTCACCATAGAATCTCGACAAGGCTTTGAGCTTTTCTTACACTCATTTATGCCATTATTGAAGGTTCAGTCCCAATTGAGTTTATTACACTAAGTGAAGGTTCAAACCTATCATTTATGTATTGATTTCGTGATGATGCTTAGTCCCAATTGTGCTTGAACTATGTTGGCTTGATCCCACTGACCAATAAGCACGTAGGCAATAAGACATCTTTTTTATGGGTCTCACACTTGAGTGATGCATCCCACTCCGGTTTTATAAGTTTTATTTTATTTTATGTTTTTGGTTTTTGAAAATAGGGGGAGATTGTTGGATATTTTCAATAACTTAGAAAATAAAACATTTCTCTGCTCTTTTAAGTTTTTGGTTTGTCACTATGATGGGGAAGTGTTCTCTTAATGTGCTTTCTGGGTGGTTGGATAAACACAATGGATGTTAGTTGGAGATGAAGGGACACCTCTAATAGGTGTGATGGTTCATAAAGGACACAACCATTCCCAACAGACACCTTATGTGTCTTTTGGAAGTGAAGAGGCATCTCCAATAGGCATGAATAACCCTATAAGTAGTGAAGGAATTCTCCCATTCTTGAGAATGAATTCAACCTGTTTTCTCTCCATCTAAAGCATCATCAGAAATCTCTCTCATGTGTTCTTGGTTGGGTCAAGGGGTGCAAACCTTGAATCCAATTTCCTGTTGTAGGGCTTTCATTGTATCATGAAGGCATTATTTCGCATACCTGTTGCAATCGCCAATTTATATTGGGAGGGTAGAAATAATCGTCTAAAAGAAATCACCCGAGCCTTGAAAGCTTTTGAGTACAACAACAATTTCTTTTAGTGTTATCATCCTCTGTTTTTACCCAAATTATCCAACACAAACTGCATGTGTTGTGTGACTTGATTTTTCTTTTTTGGGTATGATAAGCGCTTAATAGTAGTCCCACACCGGGGGATACGACTATGAGAACTATGTTTATATGGTATTAGGATTGGAACAATGAATGGCAATCGGCTGTGAATTGGATGCTCAAAAACTAATAGCTCTATATGGGCTATCAGCTAAACAAAAAGTTTATCTAAACAAAGTTATCGCCTTGCGATTTCTGCAGCATAGCCCTACATGGGCTATCAGCTACCAACAAAAATTGTCAAAGCTAGAGCCTCTCCATTAAAGATTACGAATTCTTAATAGATTATTTACGAAATTGCTTTTCTGTATTTTTCTTTTTTAAGCAAAGCTGAGAGAGACAGAAATATAAGAGCAAAACAAAAAGATTACAAGGAATTAAGGCCTAATGGAGACCGTTACAAGAACTGTCAAAGCATTTACATATATTTATAGATTGAGAATCCTCCTCAGCACCATGCTTGGCAAGAAGGTCTGCAGTATTACAATATGCACCCTTGTCTTACACCATCGGACGATATGCTTCTCTTTTGCTCATGCATCGAAAATACACCCTTATTGTTCTCTGTGAGCAGAGATTATGAGCGGCCAATGCCAATTAATCTCAAAAAGTTGTTTCCGGGTTCCTTCCAGTAGAAACCCTGTAAGAGGATAGGAAAGACATTGCATGCTGCAAGAATATAGATCACCAGAGCATGCTTTCCCATCCATTCAAAAACCAGAGTTGGTTTTCTGAAACCAAATACATCAACCATCACATAAATTGCGACAAAAAGAATACCTGCAGCACCAACAGTAACGCATGTGTAACTTAAAGAGTAGAGGGCTTTGTTTATGTGCATCCCGCAAAAGTCCAAAACGAATCCAGCAACAACTAGACCAGCCGCAGGGTTCGTCCAAGATATTATCCTATGCTTGTGATCCTTGAAGTGTACAATTATATGCCCAAAATGCAGACCAATCATGCAGGTAACAACTGCCATCACAGAACTTAAAATTCCTTCCGGGTCGAATGGGGCCTGACACCAACTAGGCGCATTCGGTGGAAGCGGGCCTTTATCTGGTGAGTTAATGCTGCATGCCTTCGTCCGAGTGTAGCCCGGTTTCTTGTATAAATGTTGAATTCCAAACAATTTACGGTCAATCATTCCAACTGCATTACATGCAGGTCCAGTGTCTCCACGAACTCCACAGTTTACCAATGTTATGTTTGAAGAGAGAGAGGAGTTTTCACTAGGAATTTGGTACTCCCAGTCAGCAACATGTAGCCCATACAGCAGTGCAGTGTAAGTAACGGTAAGCACCAGAACAAATATCCACTGGAATTTATACTTCTTAAGCATAGTTCGTCCTGATTTCACAACGCCCTCCCCCTTGAGCCAAATCTCACATGCAGCTGTTAACAGATATGCTATCGCAATCCTCTGTAAGGTACCCATCAATCGAATTTGTAGAATATCAACACCAAAAGTTAGGCTGTTGATGCCATGTAAATAACCTCCTTGAAGCACAATGCCAAAGAGAAAAAGTTTGAGTGCCCGAAGCACAGCCTTCTTAGTTGCGTCAACTCTGCACGAAAGTTTCTTATAAGAGAGCGCGAGAGCAACTCCAACAATAAACAAGAAGAACGGCATGACAAAGTCTGCTAAAGTAACACCATTCCATGGTGAATGATTAATAGCAGGTAGGATACCACCAGCTTGATCTACAAGTACCATAAGCGCCACCGTGAGTCCTCTGAATACATCGAGAGAAACCAGCCGCGGCGGCTTCAAAGCAACATCTCTCCCACCACCATCAGTACTGCTATTACTAACACTATTGTTATTGGTTGTTGAATCGTTAGGAATCTGTATACAATGATGATCATTACGATCCGGTGTTGAAGAATTCGTTACTGACAAATCTTTATCAGCCATTGACACAGATTTCTGATGGCTAATATTGCTATTCAGAAGAAGAAGAAAGAATAAGAGAATGTCTACTGCGATATTGGAGTATTTGTTTAGTTTTCCGGACCTCTTCTCTTAAATAGGAGAATGAGAAAACCAAAACAAACTAGGATTCCGGTAGATACTAAAAATTGTTTATTCGTTTTGGTTTTGTTTTCTCCATCAAACCTACGGCTTTCTAAGTTCCAAGGACGTAATTTTTAGGTCATGAAATAAAAAACCATTTTGTCTTAAATTTTGCATAATAACTCGAAATTTCCACATGGCGAAATTGATTTGGGGTCGCAGCTAGTGCAGATTTTGGATGCATGAGGCAAGGTTTAGGTCATGATAAGATGAGCCACATGCCCCCTAGTAGTACAAATAAGATTTAAGTACATATATAAATGATCGCTTTTAGGTGGGAAGAATGCTGGTCAAGTGCATTGGCCTAACATATCTAATACTCCATAAACGTACAAACAAATTAAGTGATCCAGGCAAGAGCTTGTGTCACAACGACCTGGCGGCATTGGCTAGCCAACCTTGTGCATGATATATGCAACCGAAGCAAAGACGCCTATTGGCCTGTGTGTAAAGATAAAGTATAGCTACATTAAAAATACAAAGATGTTCATCGTCATCTTATAAAGATAAAGACGTGTAAAATTGCTCAAAAGGGGATTACAAGCATGGAAGAGACAGAGTCTAATGGCTATAGGAGGAAGTTCTTAGTAGAGCTTGTGTTTTGACCTTCTCTTTTGAAGGTTGTTTGTTTGCTCCTTAGTGGGTTTGTTTTTTTTTTTTTTTTTTTTTTCTCTTTCTCTTTATTTTTATAATTTTGGTGTCACTATTGGTGACATCTTTGTTTTTTTAATTTAATTTTGGCCTTTTTGCGTCAAAAAAAAAAAAAAATTCCAAGTTCGAACTTCATGAGTTTCTTGTCTCTTGGTGAGATCGATGCCAAGTCGTCACTCAAGTAAACTATACTTCTTTAGTTGGGTTAAACTTTTATGTAACTAAAATGCGTGTTCGAATGTCTGCCGTTCAAGCGCGGTCATAATGGACAGCAAAGTGAAAGCTAAACTTTTTATGTAAGGTTTAAGTTAAAGAAACATTTTCAATGCAAAGCTGGGGTACTTGTGCACCGTAGGTTTTGAGACTGACAAGTTTGGATTGTTAAACAACCCAACAACTTTGTGCTGCTTGAAGTGATAGTGATGGAGCCAAGGTTATTCTTTGGCGGAGCCAACAAGATTTTTTTCCAAAAATTTATTTTTCTAGCTTCCCACAAAGAACTAAAATTTCAATATTAATATACATTTTGTCCCAATATGAACCTAAATTTACGCTGTAATTCAAAAACCGTGGGATCCAGCACCCACTTGTCTCCGTGCGGCTCCGGCACCGGTGGGTGATGCTGGTTCAGATTTTGGGAATCGTTAGAATTTAAAGTCTTGGTTTATATTCTGAAGTCACTATAAATATTTTGGATTGCAACGTGGTTATTTCACAAGATAAAATTTTGAGTTGTCGTACACATTTTAGTACATGAAACAACTTCTAAGCTAAATTTGGTCGCGAAATAGGTTTTGCCTTTTGGGTCATGGGGCAGATTTCCGATCACAAGAAAGTTTTTAGGTTGGGATGTAGATTTTCATTTGCATGATTTTCTTTGGATTGGGGCAAATTCAAAACTACAAGTATTGAAGGGAGTCTTGGTCGAAAGCGCAGTAAGGCCAATTTGCAGCTTGCGAGCTTTGTGGCGTTTTACTCTGAGGCGTGCACTAATAGTCCCACATTGGCGAGTACGAAGTAGTAGTACCAAATGAAAGTAATAAATAGGGACCGAAAATGCTCTAGAGAGGCATGATCCTTCAGGCAGATAATGGGATATGATGAGTGGTCAAAACTCACATTCTATGTGAGAATTGGGTGTCCAGCCTAAGCCTGGTTACGACAATATGGGCACTCCCATTTGTTACCAATCTGATCCCTACCCCCACCACCTTTTAAAACTAAAAATCAAAAATTGCTAATCATCAAATTGGTAACCAGTTGTCAGACCTGGTGAAATTGCCAAGGAAAACTCTAGAACTTGGACAACAGATCCAAGCCTTTGATCATTCCCATTACCAATCTCGATGCTAGAATCATTTCCCTCTCTACCGCTCAGATTGTGCCACATCATGTCCAAGTTTTGGACTATAACAGTTGTCCCAGCTGTAGTCACTCCCAATTGCCAAGTGAGCTCTGACAGAATTACTTTTAAACTGGACAGAACTACGATTGACATGGGTGGGCTTGATACTTCCAATACTACTTGGTGACAAAAATACTCTTTAACATCATCATGAAATAATAGGAGAAAAAACCAATACGTAGTCATCTCATTATTGTGAAAAAACTTACAGTAAACATGAGATCTTCCCTAAGACAACACTCTTCATAGCAAGAAACATACCTAATAAAACACTTTTATCCTAATGAAATGGAAATCTTAATCGTATGTGCACGCGGTTTTATTGAACATGATTGGTTTAGTGATACTAGAGTCGATTATCACAGGACAACTAATGTGCTTCCTGTGTCTTGACTTAACAAGCTTACCTACAACATTACCTCGTGTATAAATTCTGAATTCTATCATGAGTGGAACTCCACCTTTGTTATCTGACACTGCCAAGCTTGCTCCGGCTCCATATAGAGGCACCTTAGTTCCTTCTATCATCAGAGATACTGTTCTACGACTTTTTCTTGGTTGGAAGTATTTTTTCAACTGCGTCATTTGTAAACAGAAAATAAACAAAAGTTAAAATCCAAAATCAAGCAAACAATTAACCAATTCCTCAGTGCACATTTATGCAAATTCATCAGTTAAGGAATCGCGATCTTTTTTCCGATTTCATTTTGGACAAGCAAAAGCAGATTCATTGAGAAAAGGTGTTAAGCTAGTAAAACAGATTTCTATCGCTTGACTTGCTGCCAAGTCTAATTCAAGCTCTTAACTGGGTTGCTTGGCTAAGTCCCTCAACTCCTCAAGTCTCATTACTGGTCATACACACTGATTAAACAACAAAAGGTTTTGCATTTTTATACCACACAGAGATGTATTTTATACCTGGCCATTTGCAACTGGAATCTGCGAATAGATGAGATTGACAGGACTTGAACTGACGTGAATGCCGAAAAATGTTGCTGGGTTATATACATGCACCTTCAGTGAACAGTTCACAGTCAGCATCTTGGTTGGGACACCTGTGATGTCCGATCCCTCTCCGAAATAGAAATTGTTGACCGATAAACTCTGCAATGACACAAAATCAAGATGCTCAGACATTGACAACTCAGTGTAACTTCAACATCTATCATTTCAAGGAAGTATTTGACACAAAAGTTCGAAAAATATAGTATATGACACTATGTAATAAAGTTCTTGCATATCCTACACAGCTATAGAAACAAATGCAGAGGAAGAAGCGGCAAAGCAAATTATCCTAGAAGAAACAGCAATCAAGTAGAGTATGAACACAGGAAACCCCTGGCTCTAAATGCAACAGCATGGGAAGCTACCAAATCATGCTTACGCTAACCAGAACTACGACAAACAAACAAAACTTCTGAAGTGCAAGAAAAAGATGGTATTGTTCTTTCTTCCTAGTCTACTTCAAAATAACAATTAGAAAATGAAAATTGTATCCTCCTGCAATGAAGTTAAGAAATTGAATCTTTGTCGAATCCCGTCCAAAGCTAGCATTCCTATCTCAAATACAACATCTGTGATACTTCAAATTGGTACTACAAAGACATCCAAAATCAAGAAACAAGAACTCCCATATCATCAACATAGCACCAATTCAGAACAATAATTACGAAATAACACAACAAGGTCATACATTCCAGACAAAGCTAGCATTCCTATCCTGAATACCACATAGATGATACTTCAAATTGGTACTACAAAGAAATCCATATTATCATGAAACAAGAACTCCTATCTCCTCAACAACAGCATCAATCCAGACAACAAACACGAAACAACATGACATGACTTCCAAACTCAATTGCAATTCTGACCCAATACTATCTTCAATTTCTATTCTACTAACATACATGATACATAAAATTCCCTACTTATAACCAGGGACAGAGCCAACTATCAGCCAAGTAAGATTAAATTGGGGGGCAATTGCCCCACTAGCTCCTAAAGGTTAATAAGTTACTAGTAACAACCATCCCCAAAAAATCAAGCATGGGTCTAAATCCATTAAAACCTCAATAAAATAATGAAATCAAGAACAGTCTTTAATCTAATAAAATAATGGGTTACAAAAACAAATAACAAATCAAATTAAAAAATTGAAACAAAAACCACATACCTTAACCACAATCTCAGGCACAAAACGTCTACTGGCACCCCAAATGATAAGACAAAAGACAGTAAAAAGGAACACAAAGGCAACCAACCCACCAAAAATCTGACACCTTCTTGAAACACCATCATCATAATCAAATTCATTATAAGAACCTTCTTCTCTAATAACATTACACTCAGGCCAACCTTTATCATTGTGTCTCTTATTCCTAATTTTCCTTCCTGAAGATGATCTGAAAGTACCAGAGAATCTACTAGCTGATGATGCTCTTGAATGTCTACCATAAGATGGATGTGATGGTGATTCCATCGGACTGTTATACACTGGCGTTGCTTGCATTGAAGATGATTTGTCTCCATCATGACTATCTCTTGATGGACTTTGTACATAATACACTGGTCTACTTTTTGGACTTGATATTGGTGATGATGGTGCTAAACTTGTTACATCTGAATCTGATTTTGCATGCATCATCTTTCACCACAGACCCAATTTTCTTCACGCCAAAAAAATGGGTTTTGATTGAAATTCTCAAACACAATCTCAGAACTCACAAAATCATGAAATTCAGGAAATTCTGTAAACAGAGTGTAACGCAAACATTTATAGCACAAAAAAAAAACGTCTGAAAAAAAGGGTTTATGAAGAATCTAGTGTTGAATGATTCAAAACTTGAAGCTGGTGATGAAGAACAGAAAGGAGAGAGATTTAAGGGGAATTTTTTTTTTCTGAACGGAAGAGCCAGAGAAATCTCTGGTTGTTTTCTCTCCAACTTTATGACTGAAGTGGTAAGTGGGGGTTTGGGGTTAGGTTCGGAGGACACGAGCCAACACGAGGAGAGTTGATTGGCAACACAATTGTCGGCAACGATTTTTGTTATGTGGACGCTGTTTGCTTTTCTTTTTTGGTTTTTGTTTTGTTTTATTTAATACTCGTGTCGCGTTCGTGTGTTGTGGATGTTTTTATGGTCTGGCTGGCTAGTGATATTTTCTGGACCCTACCTGGTCTTTCTAGATGCTGATTTTTAACCAAGTTGGTCCAGCAACATGAAAGAAACTATCACATTGTGTGAACTTTGTATAGGCCTTTTATTTTGATGGTGCATAGCCAGGAATATTTTTTAATTACCAGCATTACAACCAACAATTTAAATAAATAAACAATTCAATCGGTTAATTTGAACAAATTTTTTAGTCTTTTACCAATATTTCTATATGTATTATCATCACAACCAACTAATATATTGTACAAAATATAATTGATGGTGATGATGTTAGATCTAAAAAAATTCGCTTATTACCCCCATATTTTACTTTCAAATTATTCGCCACACTAATTATTCATACCTTGGTCGCTTTCAAATAAATGATTCATTTGTTAGATCTAGGATTTATATGGCCGAGGCTTATTGGGGGAAATTTTGGGAGTAACAACTAACAAATTTCCCGAGGATCGTCCATAATCGTTGTATTGATTTTGTTTTTCATTTTTTTGTCGGGTAAAACCGAGATTTGCAACTTGATTTTGTCTTTGGGTATTGAATTTCCATGACTTTCTTCACTTTTAAGAGGAGTTTTGTGTTGTCAACTTTCTCTTTTTGTTGCATTAAAACGTTATTCATCAACAAAAAGATGAGTTTTAAGTATAAATTGATGAAAAGTCTAAACAAATCTAGAACTATAAGAATTTTAAGAAAACAATCAGAAGCAACACAAGCAAAGGAACACGAAAGCAGTTACTTTCTACCCACCACTTGTTAAGTGTTTGAAATGTTTATCTTTCTTGATCAAAAGCGGAACAAAACAAAATAAAACATAAAACAAGTGGTTAACTTAATCAAAGTTTGTTTGGTTAATCATTGATTTGCACTGCATAGAAAAACATTTCAAGCCACAAGCAGCCCTGATACTGATGATAAGATTGTGCGTTAGGTATAGTGCCATAGTGGTGCAAATCAGATGTCATTTCTTTTATATAGAGTTGGAGGCTCGAGGGTTGCTTTTTCTTTTTTCCCCCCTTAAAGGGCAAACGGAAATGATAGACTCACCGCGGACTGGTCCCGCGGTGTGTCCCGCAACATCAAAAAAGGGCAGAACCCTAGTGATCCGGTGATTTTATAGGGGGTGGGGTTTTGTGTGGGTCCCACCCCCTTGTGTCACAGCGCGATAACCCGCGGGAATTGGCCCACGGTACGTAAATCATTTTTGAAAGGCAAATGCATAACGAATTAAGAGAAGGGGTCCATAAAATACAGGCATAGCCCAATTAAAAGAATATATTTTACAGAAATGATGAGTCTATCTACATATTTTTACCTTATCACCAAATAACTTGCCAACAAAATGGTATGGGATACCAATTTACAAGAATATTATAAGGATACCAAGTGTGCCAATCCGGTAAATTCTACATAGATAATTTTGATTTATTTTATATGGATTGTGTACATTTCCATGTAATTTGATACCTCTCTGGCAATGTTGAATAATAATGGCTCTCTTATTAATCGTCACTCACAAACTCGTTCTAATGCACTAAATATACTATCGAATTTATTTTATATCATGATTGAAGGAAAGAAATCCGAGATCCTAATTTAATTGAGAGCTTTATCGGTAGAACTCGGGTCAAAGGAAAAACAAATTGATCAAAAGAGATGCAAGAAACAAATATAATACATGTTGTATATTGGTTGATAATAGGTCATGATTCCTTGTATTAATATCAAATTATCAATAGTTCAGTACCATCTGATAGATGTACAACACAACAATATATACTTATTTATATATTATATATTGATAACGACCGGTTTATTAACTTATATGTATTTAAACTTTAGCATGGACTATGTGCTAGATAATAACAAAAAAAATCATGAATGACTTAACTGTTGGTTTCCTAACATTGGTGGTTATGCATTGGATTGGACAGAATTTTGTAGCATCATTATCTGGTATATATGGAATGACATACGTAACTGGATATTAGAGAAACAAAATAGTGTTGCTACATGAACCTCAATTACAATAGAAACTCTGTAAATTAATGTTGTTGGGACCACCAGAATTTATTAATTAAGCAAGATATTAATTAACCAATAAATTAATATCTTATTAACTTATAGATAATTTTAACTTTGATCAACAAATAACACAATTTAGATGAACAATTAGACTGTGATATCAGTCAATACTTGCAAAATTTGATCGAAAAGTTGGGTTATCGCAATCCAGTGAATATCTGGAAGAAAATGAAGTTACGCAATTGTTGACTGATGAAGAAATAATTGAGAGCTTTATGAGAATTGATAATGATGGGGAAAAAGATGATGAAAGTTCTACAATAGATCCCCCTTCACGAAACGAGGTTGCTAAAGCGACAATCACATTACATAATGTCCCACTAGGCTATGAGAAACAACAGTAGAAATTCTTACGATGATAGGAAAAAATAGTTCAGTGTGATATTGATTTTAACAAAAAAACAGAAGACAACTGATTTATTTTTCTAGAAATCTTCATAAAACATTAGTGTATTGAGTATATATATATATATAATGGATTATTAATTTATATTTCAAACGGGGTCTACATAAGTAATCAAAAATGTATTAATTTATAATTTTAGCGAATTATTAATTTTGCACGTTATCCCCGACTCGGGACCGCCTAAAAATACTATTTAAGAGAGTTTATTAAATAATCGAGTATTAATTGATGGAATTTTTAATGTATAAAATACATCAACAGCATATGGAACATAAATAAACCAAACTACTTTATTATGAAAACATTTTTTATAACCTTATGGCTGGCATAAAACCTACTCGACTAAGCATGTCTTCCTTTATTTCAACATTATCATCCTTCATTTTTTTTATTCTCATCTTTCGTTTCCTAGATTTTATCTTGATATTTCAAAATCAAATCGTCTCGGATTTGAATCTTTTGAATTAAGTTCTCAATTAAGTCAAGGAACTCATTCATCACCTCATCAGACGAGGAAGTCAAGGATGTGAAGATAGAATTAAGAAATTGATATGTAATATAATATTTTCGGCTTTGAATATTATTCATATATAAGGAGTTTTCTCCTTAAGCATTGCTCGGTTGAATCCACCAAGTGTTGGTAGGTCAAGCTTGGTTTTCAAGTTTAGTTCCAAAACTCGGAGTTGCTTGAGTCGATCACTAAAATCAACTTAGACCTCATCCGTCACTTAATATCCCGAACCGATATTTATCATACTAACTCCAAATTTAGCCTGGTAAAACTCTTTTGCAAGACATTGGTATCAATCGAGAATAAAATTCTCTTTCTATCACATATAGTGGTTTTATCCTACCTCCATTCTTCCGAAAGAAGTATACCCTCACATATACATGACGACACCTAAGACTCGGAATAAAATTGTCATAGGGGACACCAATGGTTAACTAAAGAGTTATGGTTTATTTGATTGAAGATCTCAAAATTTCAAGGAATCATAACCCCATGGGACTACAAATCCCTAGATTCATGCGAATATTGTGTGTATTTGGAAACTCAGTTAAAATTCAAGGATTCATATAATTCCATTTGTCAAAGGGGGAGATTGTTAGAGCACTGCTCAGTCGAACTCGTAATCGTTGTTATCTCAAGCTTGTTTGTCAAGTTTAGTTGTCAAAACTATAAGTATTGATTTCTAGTCTACTTATAGATATGTCTCGTATTAGGATAGAATGTGTAGTTGAGCTTTAGACTTTATGGTGTTCATCGATTGAAGACGAAGAACTACTAAGGGGAGCTTGTGGAACTTCATCAATAAAAGGTACGTGGAGACTTGAACTCATCTATCACTCATAAGTCTATTTTATTATATCTTTTATTGAGACAAATTCGTATAGCTATATAAACTTTACATTATACACGTTTGATATTTCGAGCTCAGTTTAACTCGCTTATATCTTTTTCGAAATATGTGTTGGAAAGCTTTTTGCTTTAACTACGTTCATCATTGTTCTTGAAGAAAGTCAAAAGATGATCATATGAAAATCGCCTGGTAACATCTTACATGAATTGTGTGAGACAGTCATTTGATGTAGACTCGGAATGTTTCGTATTGATCATTCGATCACTTGAAAATTGATTATATGCTAATAGTTTGTGTGAGATAGATATTGTCATCTTCTAAGAATGTTTCAATTTTTGAAATGGGAGTTTAAAACATTTAATCATTGTCTGGATATTGCACAGTATGCATACCCGTATGAAAACTGTTGTAAAAGTGATTCAGGTCCGGGAACCAAGTACGCATACCCGTATGCAAACGGTTTTAACTGTCAAAGTCCGGGAACTAAGTTTGGGTACTCGTTTAAAAACTTATTCACCTGAGTTCGGTCCAGAACGATAGTATGCATACATGTTTGCAAACTGTCGAAAAGGATCAAGTACGGAACTTAAGTTTGCGTACCCGTTTGCAAACTTATGTGGTTAAGTTTTAAAATCGGCTAAGTATGTTTTCATACTCATGAAAGAATACATTTATATATATTAAGGAATGCAGTCTTTGCAAACCGTGGCTAAAATGTTCATGAACTAATTCTTTTGAATCAATCCGATTGTGCTTCAATTGTGTCTCTATGAGAATATAAACAATTGAAAAACTCTATGATTAATACAATTAGATTCATTTAATTATCATTTGATCTAGAAGCGTTAAGATGAACACGGTTAACATAAAAGTGTTCATGTGGCTAACTTCAGTTAACTGTTACTGAGCCAACTCAATATACACATTTAGGTACGGTTACCCATATCTAAATGAAATTATATTTTATTTGTGTGTAACAAGCTAAGACCATCTAACGGTGGAAATATATTAGCTTGTATCTTAAATCAGGTTTCATCCAACGATGAATATTGATTGCTTTGTTACAAAGTTATCAAACCATGATTTGAAGACAATATAAGGAAGAAATCAAGCAACCGGGAAACCTAATCCTCACACCTCATGTGTGATACTAGTTGCGACTAGAGTTGATTCTCCTTTAACTTATGTTTTTCCTAAATCCATTATATGTTAACGACTTAAAGATTTCATTGGGATTCTGAAGCCAGACCTAACTATTTTCTTTGTAGTTGCATGTTCTGATCTTACGTGTTCTATCACATTGAGTACTATCTTCTCTAAGATTTGCTCGAGATTTATCTCTGATAGGTAAGATATAAAAAATAATCACAAAGCTCTTCGTCTCATTCTTTGTGATTCCACAATAACTTGTTCTACCACCATATAGTTAAGTTATTGTGAGGTGATTGATATTTTTAGTCTATTCTTCGGGAATATAAGACCATATTATCAATTGGTTCTTGTTCACCTTGATTTATCAAAATACGGAACAAAAACTTCGTATGTATTTCTGTGGGATACAGATTTATCTATCAGAATATTTTTTTTTGTGGGAGACAGATTTTTTTATCAAGTCTTCGACTTTGGATCGTAGCAGCTCTTGGTTGTGGGTAAGATCATCTAAGGGAATCAAGTGCGTAGCTGCTGGGATTCAGAGACGTAAGGAATGCTACTGTACCTTAATCAGTGTGAGATTAGTTAGGGCTCAACTACATTCCAGTCTGAAGTTAACTTTTAGTAGGATAGAGTATGTAGCGGCTTAATACATTATGGTGTTCAAATCTGGACTAGGTCCCGAGGTTTTTCTGCATTTGCGGTTTCCTCGTTAAAAAAACTTCTGGTGTCTGTGTTATTTTTTAACCGCATTATATTTTTTTATATAATTAAAATATCACAGTTTGTGCGTAGTTCAATCAATTGGTAAGTCCAACCTTTGGTTGTTGATTTAAATTGATTGACACTTGAACATTGGTCTTTGGCACCGTTCAAGTTATTTCTCATAATAATCGGGCTCGCGTATTTCTATCTATTTGATTTGCTGATTATATTGAGAAACAAAAATATAACTCCTGGATATATTTTCCTTGATTGAGTTTGACTGTCTAGTTGATTCTCTTGGAATTATATTGGATTTAGTCCATACAAATTGCTAAGCGAAATATTGGGTGTGGTTGTTAGACCTCCGTTTTTTCAATTGGTATCAGAGTGGGCAAACACGATGAACCTAATAAGTTTGTGTTTGTTTGATCCTAGAGACTATCCCTATGGCAAATCACTTTGGGAAACTTGTTATGTGCATCTGTACCGCATACCAAAAATCCTCAACGATTGTTCATAGTTTGTTCTTCTCAAAACCTCTGGTCTCTCAAGATAATCTCACATCATCTAAGACGTTATAAATCCTAAATGACGGAAAACAATCTAAATAAAAAATTAAAGATTCCTTTAAAATGTTTCATTGCAGGAAACGTGTGAATAAAAGCTCAAGGATATGGAACCTCACTAGACTAATTATTAATCTTTTTGAGGAACACTATCATGATGGATCAATCGACAAAGATCTATTCATGGCTTTTGAAAACGTTTTTAAATTTCTGGAATGACTAGTCTTGATTAAAGAAAAGGTTTTTACGGGTAAAATTTTTAATTCTGTCATTCGTGACATACATTCGAGTTTTGGCAACAACTCGGTCAAAATGGATAAAAATATTTTTATTGGTGGTGTTGCGAGTCCTTTAATCATAATAAAAATGAGTCAAAAAATTCAAATAACCATGAGTATCATCATTACTATGATTATACTTTTGGTACACTTCACAAATATCGACTGATAGGTGTCATTAACACCTTAATATTTATCTATTGTTTATGATTTCTTTGCTATTTTTCTTGTGAATTATGTATCTTATGTGTGAATTTGAGTTGATTAGGTGCAATGGAGTCATTAGGAGCAAAAGAAGGAAAAATCATTGATTTGGAGCGTAAAGGGTAAAATGGTCAATTCACATGCGAGCTATACATGGAGCGGGCTAGGCTGCGCAAGAAGGAGGTGAAGAATGAACTGTCAGTTCTCTGCAACTGACAGTTGAGCAGTAAAGAGAAAAGGGTGTCAGTTATGTGAAGCTGACATGCCACATATTTACGGGTTATCCCTTATCTAGCAACTGGGTACCTCATTCAGTTCCCATTCTATTACTAAACCCAAAAATTCATAGGATTGTTTCAATCATTTCCTTCTCAAATTCAGAGAACAGAAATTGAGAAACAGCTGCAAAATTCTTTGCCTGAAATCGAGAGATGAGTGATGCCGGTTCCATGAACAAGAGAGTGGAGTTGAGAAAATGAAGAACTGATATTTTGAGGGCAGGAGAAAGAAGACAGTGGTTCTGTTGCCATGAGGTGGGATCTAGAAAGAATTGTTGCTGTTGTTCAAGGATTAGAAATGAAATCTGGGGTTTGCTGGAATTGAAGATTTGAGTGACTAAAGAGGAAGTTGGGTTTGATTTCAATAATGATAATATGGGTTTGTTTGCAGATGATAAGAGTTGGAATCGATTTTGGCTTTCGGTAATTTGTGGAGGGATCTGTTGAGAAGAATTAGGGTTTGAGGAATGAGTTTCTATCAATTTAAGAAGATGGGTTGGAGTTCAATTGGTGTTTAATTCAAGAATGGAGCTGGAATTGAAGGTCAGCGGAGATTCAAGGGTTTTAGGTTGAACTCGGGGAGAAGATGATGGTGTTGGTGCTTGTTTCTAATTGCAGTGAGAGTGATACTGAGATTAGATGAATGTATTAGGCTCCAGGGAAGAGATGAGTTTGACTGAGAATGAAAGGTGGGGGTTGATTTATGGGTTTGGTTCACATCTGAAGCTACTGTGTGTGCTGCCATGGTTGTGGCAATGGAAATAATGGAAGTCAGATGAGGTTGCTGATGCGGGAATGGAGATGATGTTGTAACTCTGTCGAGATGCAATAGTATTGAGATGGTACTTCAGCTGGTGAACTGAAATGTGCAACTACAGATGGAATTTGTGCTAACACCGAGAACTAGTGTTGTTGTCGTGGACTGTGTGCAGGTTCAGTTGGTTAAATTGGATATAAAGCAACCTTGTTGTAGCTATTGCAGTGGTGGTTGTGGTTGTGACTGTGTGAGATGGTGCAGCTGAAATGGCTAGAACAGTGTTGCAGTTAAGTGCGCAAGTGATGAAGGTGGTATGACTGAGATGGAGAAGAAGATAGAATTGGAGGTGATTGTGTTGTTGGCTGAGATGTTGATTACATGTTGTTGCAGTCATGAATTGCAGTTTGTCTGGTTGGTGGTTGGAGTCAGGTTGAGTGCTATAAAGAGTTGGATTGTTTTACAGCTGCATTTGCAAGTATAGGTGAACGCTAGATGGTTGTGAAGTTGGAATTGCTAGCTAAGAGATGTATGAGCTGAATGGCAGTACAATATGGCCGGTATGGATGATTGGCTCTGTAACTCTTGGTATCGAACTGGCAGCACACAAATTAGGGCCTAGTGGCAGTGGAAGCAGCTGCAATGAGATGCAAATAAGAAATGGTGGAGAGTCAGATGGCGATGGATGAATAATGATTCAGTTGGTGAACTGCAGGGGAGATTATGTATGTTGTTTGAGACACAAGAATAGTTCAATGGTATTGTGTTCATGGGTTGAAGTGATTGGTACTGCTGGTGAAGAGTGAGGTTATGTTAGTGGTTTGATACACTGGGTTCTTGGTGGAAGTATAGAAGAGGAAACTAGCATTTCCATTGTCTGATATGAGATGGTGTTGTGTTATGATGCAGAGATGATGGCTGCAATTGGTGGTCGTGCTATTTTGTTAATGGACTGGTATTGCAGTTTTGGGTGGATTAAAGAGAAATCTCAAGGACATGGTGCAGCTATGGTTATCTAGCCATGATTTGTGACAGGTGCATATAGAGTCCAGGGGGGAGGCTGTTTCTATTGTTAGTTATTGTGCTGGGAAGTTGTGGCATGAATTATATTACATGGATATAGAGCAGTTTGGGAAGTGAAGTATGGCCTGAGATAGTTTTGAAACTGCAGCAACAGTGCGAAAAGTGAGCAAAAATGGTGAGCCGGTGGTACTAGTTACGGTTTCCAGATTTCGGAACTTGAAGCATGAATCATAATATTTCAGTGAATCATGAAGGGGGTATAAGTCGGATGCAAGAGTTGGCAGCTTGATATATGAGCTACGTGTCACACTTTTGGGTACATTTTCGCAAGAAATAAGATGTTGGGTTCGTTGGTTTTTGTGAATGTTTGAATTGCAGAGAAGTAGAGTGGAAGAGATGGGAGTATGTACTTGCTGGTGACAGTTTCTGGTTCAGTGCCCGGACATATTTTTCCGATGACAAATTTTGGCACCGGTGACCGGATTCCGGTGATGATGTCAGCAATCCGACGACCCAGTTTTGGACCCGTAATTTCCAAAAGAAATGTTTTCACACGTGGGCTTGGTGGACTAATTGGAGATGGGTTTTGAGAAAAGAGTATCCTTTTGGAATTTTAGAAGCATATAAATAGAAAAGTCTTTCTCTAAACCTAGATATATCTCCATTAGGGAGGCTTCTACTTTTGTTCTAGGGTTTCACATGATAGTTCTTCATTGCTTTCTATGATGATTTCCAAAAACACAAGTAACTAAGTTTTTATTATTGGTTAAAGATGTAGTTGGATTTTGAAAACAAGTTATGGATTTTATGAATTAGTTTTCTCTCAATATTATCGCTCACTTTCTACGGTTTATAATGATTGCATGATTGCATGATTGATGTATTGCAATATGATTGAATGTTTGTTTGGTTGAGTCTAGAATTGATTGAATATACATCTATATCTATTTTAGGGTTTATCATCAAGCGATAACCTTGAATAGGAGTAGCATGATATGATTACGGTTTGTAGTGATACACTCTTGTAATCATATGTAGAAATTGACCTTTGTTCGAATTGTCATGCGCAATGTATGATAATTGCATTGATTAGCCTATTTCTGAAACTTAATGCTCCTAGGAATTGAAATTAATTAGCGCAAGGCGTTAGGTTATTCTTTAGGTAGAATTCACATACGCATCTCTAATGTGTGTTGATAAATTTAGGAAATTTACGGAGTATTCTTGCAATAAGGTATTCTAGGGATTTTGATGATAGCGAGATTAAATACAAATTATATTCATATATCCAAAAACTTGTTTACAATTGAAGATGAAACCTTTATCCAATATTCTCACAACCTTGATTTGCGTGTTTACTTTTTATTGTTTTGCTTAGTTTATAAAAATTAGAAAATCCCCCCTTTGTTTTATATAGGAAACCGAAACAAAATACAACCTAGTCCTCTCTGTGGGAACGATCCTTTCTTGCTCTTGCTATATTATATTATATCCTTTCTTGAGTAGTAAGAAAGTGTAATTTATTTTTGACGCCTACGACAGCGATCATCGACCGGTGAAGGTGCATGAGGTTTCCTCTGCTCATCTAGCCTCTTGCAACAAGACTGTCTCCACCCCATTTGTATATAACTTGAAGTGTGGAAAGTAACGGTCTGATTAGTTTTGTGTATTATAGGTTAGTTTTATTTTTGAAATTGATTTTTTTTTGAGGAAAAAGGTTAAATGATGTTTTGTAGTCGTGCACTACGTTCTTCATCACACTGGTTTAACTCTTCTCGGTGTGCGAACTTCTTGGTTCATGTTTAGAAATGGAATCATGTTTCCCTTTATAGGTTACCGAACCAGTACGGGTCCAAGCCCACCCGGGTTATTTTAAGGGTTCTCGTACGCGTACCCTTCATCTCCTTATATTTTTCCATGTTCATTAACAAGGGAGCTTCTAGGGTTCACGTACCATCTCCATTAATTTTCTTTTGGAGGTCATAAAGGAATAAAGGCTTGTCACCATTTCCAAGGAGCATATCAAGTAAGGTTTTCTCTTTCTTATTACTCTTTATTTTTAGGGTTTATGGGGAAAATCAATAACGGTGATAAGATTTCAAAGAAGATGGCAAACAATCATAATTCTTGTTTTATGAGTGTGAACATACCAAGTGACCAATATTTTATTAGAATTATATTTATCAATGATTCTAGTAGTAAGATCTTTGGAAAGATTTCTTCAAATGGTTTCATTCTAGAAAAGAAATTGGAAATTGGTCATGAAGAAGATTTGTTTTTCTTTGAGAAATATAACCTTGGTATCATCTTTAATGGTCTTGGTGAAGGTTTTGACACTCTCACAAGAATATTTTATGCTAACATCCATTATGTGAATCTTGATGACTTAGAATTCAAGACAATGATAAATAGAAAAAGGATTCTTGTTGATAGAGAGTTGATTTCAAGGATTGCTCAAATTCCATTGGGTAATTTTCGCCTTCCTAGACCAAGAGGAGAAAGACCATCATATAAAATCATCTCTAATGGTCTTTGTGGCAAGAATGTTGATTGGTTTGAAGGGAAATTTCCTATAAATTATCTTAGACTTCTTAGTCTTGCTTTGATGTTTTTCAAAAAACTTGGAATTACTAATCTTTGTCCATCCACGGTTGAGAACTCTCGGTAGAGTCGTGATTTTATTGAGTTAGTATATTTCCTTGAATTGGGTGCTCAAGGTCTTGATATTTGTGGATTCATCATTCTTAAATGGTCTGGATGGCGTCATCCAACATGAACTTAGGCTTTCTATGCTTAATAGAGAAAAATATGTCGTGCACATTTCGTTGCTCCCATTGGAAATTCTATTGGAACTCCCAAACTTGTTCGTCCTTATACTTTCAACGTATAAAGGAGAATGCTTGTAAAAGACAAAGATATGATTCCCTTGACAGTTCTTGTGATCCTACCACCTTGGGTATTCTTCATCAAATTCACAAGGGTGTTTGTAAGATCAATTCCAAGGTAAAATGTGTGCAAGAACAATTATGTGTGATTGCTACAAAGTTTCCCGAAATCAAGGAAAAAATGGAAAAGGTTCAAGCCTCTTGGTTGGAGACCGATGATGAAGATGATTATTGAACTTTTATTATTTCTAGGAAACTTCTTATGAGAATTTATTCTTGTTTTTTTAAGAAGGATACTAGCGTTTGGAATAGCAATTATTGTGATTACACATAACTATTGCCAACGATTTTCATCTTGCAATGTTTTAGATTTATTTATTTAAATTCTAAGTTATTTGGAAGATGATTTTGCAATATTAATATTTATTGGTTTCATATATTGCAAATAATGTTATGGGATATGTGTGTTTACGTCCGTGAACTATGATTGTCCCATATATGTCAAAAGTTAAGTCTATTATGTCTTTATGCAAATATTGATAAAAAATAGAATGAACTTTTGAATATTCTGCAGTATTGATCTTTCCCTGATCCATTTTTATGTGAAAGTATTGTATGGCTCCGTAAGTTTTCTTGTGTTGAGCATTTTCGATTAAATTAATCATTAATTAAGGTTTTATTGTGGTTAATTTAATTGAGTTTACAGGATACAAATTCATGTTTCAAGCGATTTGTTAATGTCCAAAGAAATCCTTCTTTTCTTGTGAAATTAAGGTCGCTCTTCTTGTTCTTTCGGGAATGACATTTTATGGGAGAGAGTTCTTAATTGAACTTGTGCTTAATTGCCAAATCTTTGCGGGGAGTGCGGTTGTGGAATATTGTAGGAGTTATCGTGTATCTTTATAAACTCCTTGATGAATACACTAAGTTTTGACTATGTGAAATCATCGAAACAAAGTTGATTTGTTCTCTTTTAGTCATGAATAATCTCTTTGAGAATTTCGTTATGATCCCGCTAGTTTTCGTACCTTTGCCAATTTATATTGAAAGAAAGGGGGGGAATTATTTGGTTGTTCACACTACATACATATGGTTTACGGATGATTATGTTAAGGGGCGTAGTTTTCATTGTGAGATGAAGTATTGCCTAAGGGGGAGTGATACATATCACCATAGTATTATTTTCAAAGTTGTGATACATTTGAATTCTGATGTTGTGTAATAATAGTATGCACTGTATATAACAATAATTGGAACATCTGTTTTCTTATTGTTATGGCTACGTATCTTCAACAACTATGATTCTGATTTGAACACGTTCAAAATCACTGGAGTACTTGGAGTGACGAAGAATTCAAGGAATGTTGAAGAACCAAGGAAATCAAGCATTTGGATGAGAAGCTACAAAGTTTATTTATTTTGTAATCCATATGTATTGATAGTTTTGTCACTAAAATTGACAAAGGGGGAGATTGTTAATGCACTGCTGGGTCTAACTCGCAAGCGTTGCTATCTCAAGCTTGTTTGTCAAGTTTAGTTGTCAAAACTATAAGTCTTGATATCTAGTCTACTTATATCTATGTCTCGGATTATGATAGAATGTGTAGTTGAGCTTTAGACTTCATGGCGTTCATCGATTGAAGACGAAGAACTACTAAGGGGAGCTTGTGGAACTTCATAAATAAAAGGTATGCGGAGACTTGAACTCATCTATCACTCAGAAGTATATTCTATTCTATCTCCTATTGAGACAAAGTCGTATAGCTATATAGACTTTACATTATACACATTTGATATTTCGAGCTGAGTTTAACTCGCTTATATCTTTTTCGAAATATGTGTTGGAAAGATTTTTTCTTTAACTACGTTCATCATTATTCTTGTCGAAAGTCAAAATATAATCATGTGAAAATCTCTGGGTAACATCTTACATGATTTGTGTGAGACAATCATTTGATGTAGACTTGGAATGTTTCGTATTGATCATTCAATCACTTGAAAATTGCTTATAAGATAATAGTTTGTGTGAGACAGCTATTCTCGTCTTCTAAGAATGTTTTAATGATTGAAGTGGGAATTCAGAACAATTAATTATTGTCTGGATATTGTACTGTATGCATACCTGTATAAAAACTGTTGTAAAAGTTTTTTAGGTCCGGGAACCAAGTACGCATACTCGTATGCGAACGATTTTAACTGTCAAAGTCCGGGAACTAAGTTTGCGTACCCGTTTGAAAACTTATTCACTTGAGTTCAGTTCGGAACGACAGTATGCATATCCGTTTGTGAACTGTCGAAAAGGATCAAGTCTGAAATTTAAGTTTGTGTACCCATTTGCAAACTTATGTGGTTAAGTTCTAAAATCGGCTAAGTATGTTTTTATACTCATGAAAAAATACATTTATATATTAAGGAATGCAATCTTTGCAAACCGTGGCTAAAATGTTCATGAACTGATTCTTTTGAATCAATCCGATTTTGATTCAATTGGTTCTTGTATACTTTTATGAGAATATAAAAAATTGAATAACTCTGTGATTAACACAATTAGATTCATTTAATTATCATTTGATCTAGAAGTGTTAAGATGAACATGGTTAACACAAAAATATTCATGTGGCTAATTTCGGTTAACTGTTATTGAGCCAACTCAATATACACGTTTAGGTACGGTTACCCATATCTAAATAAAAGTATATTTCATTTGTGTGTAACAAGCTAAGACCATCTAACGGTGGAAACATATTAGATTGAATCTGAAATTAGGTTTCATCCAACGGTGAATATTGATTGCTTTGTTACAAAGTTATCAAACCTTGATTTGAAGACTATATAAGGGAGAACTATAGCAACTGGGAAACCCAATCCTCACACCTCATGTGTGATACTAGTTGTGACTAGATTCGATTCTCATTTAACCTAGGTTTTTCCCAAAACCATTATAAATTAACGACTTAAAGACTTCATTAGGATTCTGAAGCCAGACACAACTATTTTTTCTGTAGTCGCGTGTTCTGATATTAGTTGTTCAATCATATTGAGTAATATCTTCTCTAACATTTGCTCGAGATTTATCTCCGATATGTAAGATATAAAAAGTAAACACAAAGCTCTTCGTCTCATTCTTTGTGATTTCACAATAACTTGTTCTACTACCATATAATTAAGTTATTGTGAGGTGATTGATATTTCTATGTTGTTCTTCGGGAATATAAGAGCAGATTATCAATTGGTTCTTGTTCACATTAATTTATCAAAATACGGAACAAAAACTTCGTAGGTATTTCTGTGGGAGACAGATCTATCTATAAGAATAGACTTTTCTGTGGGAGAAAGATTTGTTTATCAAGTCTTTGACTTTAGGTCATAGCAACTCTTAGTTGTGGGTGATATCAGCTAAGGGAATCAAGTGCGTAGAGTCCTGCTGGGATTCAGAGATGTAAGGAACTCTACTATAACTTAATCAGTGTGAGATTGGTTGGAGCTAAACTACATTCCAGTCCGAAGTTAACTTTTAGTAGGCTAGAGTCTGTAGCGGCTTAATACATTGTGGTGTTCAAATCTGGATTAGGTCCCGGGGTTTTTCTGCATTTGCGGTTTCCTCGTTAACAAAACTTCCGGTGTCTGTTATTTCTTTTCCGCATTATATTTGTGTATATAATTGAAATATCACAAGTTGTGCGTAGTTCAATCAATTGGTAAATCCAACCTTTGGTTGTTGATTGAAATTGATTGACACTTGAACATTGGTCTTTGGGACCGTTCAAGTTGTTTCTCATAATAATCAGGCTCAAATATTTCTATCTGTTTGATTTGCTGATTACATTGAAAAACTGAGATATAACTCTTGGATATATTTTCCTTGATTGATTCTGATTGTCTAGTTGATTCTCTTGGAATTATATTGGAGTTAGTCCATACAGATTTCCTAACGAAATATTGTGTGTGGTTGTTAGACCCCGCTTTTTCAAAGAGAAAAATGATTTATACATTCTAGGAAACTGTAGGAAGATATATTTATATATTTAGTATATATGCATGTTAATCAATGGATTTTCTAATGTAAGTCTAAGTTTTTATTTTTTTATCGGTCATTAGGAAATATATTAAAAGGCACACAAGCCGTGTGCAGGCTGATACAACTGAAGAAGGTCAAAAAGCCTAAGAAGAAGTAAGAAAAACCAAGTAAAACTAAAGAAAAAGAAAAATAAAACTAAAGATACGCAAGAAGATCAATAAGAAATAACTTGTGTACCTAAGGACGTTTCTTAACTACTTTTTTCTAACCATCACAAAAAAGCCAACAACAACCCATTATAAAAATCCTTCACATCCTCAGATCATTAAGTCATCATGATTTTTTACAATGTCGCCAATCATTACTTGACATTATTTCTTCAAAATTGGGAATTCTAATCCCATGATGGAACCCATCTCTTTGATACCAACATCTGAAATCTTACTGGGATCCTTAAAAGTTTTTTTAAGGTTCTTCTTTTTTTAAATTAAAGTACTGGTAGGAAAGAACCCCGTTGCTTTTGATCTCAATTTTCTCGTAGATCCTGGAATTGGTTCCGACGAAGATGGTTTTGAAAAGCTACTCTGAGAATCTTCCATTTGTAACTGACTTGTAACAACCTCCTCCTCTTCTTCCAACCTTTCAAATCTGCTTTTGAATTCAAACCCAGAGGGATAATATGATCAGTTGATGTAGAACTTTCACCTTCCATTACAGGTTTATCATTTTCATAAAAATTCATTTTCAGAATTTGTTCACTTTCTTCAAATGATAAAGTTTCTTTGGTTTTGTTATTTCTCTTTTTTCTTCCCTATTAACAACCTCATTAGAAACACTAGTAGTAATCACAATATCACCAGTCTCATCCTTTTTTAGTGATCTACATTCTGATACCAAGTGGCCCTCAATTTTGCAATGTGAACAGAACTTAGGGACTTTAGGGATCTCATCCAGTTGCCAAAATGCTTCAACACTATCATCATATCCCACCCAAAATCTATCTGGAGTCTTATTTGTGAAATAAACTTCGACTAACACACTAGCATAAAAACAAAAATCAATAGAGATAATGGTTTTATCTACCTGAATTGGTTTTCCAAAAGCTTTCACCATCGCCAAAAAGTTTTCTTCAGTCCAATACTCCAAGCAAAGCCTTGGAAATTTAATCCAAACCTTAGCTAAAGAAGTTATTTGATTTTCCGAGTTGAATCTCGACTCCCAATCCCTCACTTGCAAGACTTGATTCACCACTTTCCATGAGCCTCCTGCATAGATTCTAATCTTATCCATTTCATTGTCTAGCTTGAAAAAATAAATAAAAAAACCTTCCAATAGGAATGAGTTTGACATCACCTGCAACATTCCATAGCTTTAACAACTGCACTTTAACTTCTTCTAGTTTGACTTGGTTTAAGTCTAGTCTCCCAGTGAGAGTGAATTTCCACTGAGATAAACCATTTTGGTACATACTGCTAGTAAGATTAACAACAAGAAAATATCCTTTAAGATAAGGAGAATGGAGTGCTTTTAAGGTAGCAGAAGAGACTACTCTATTTGAAGAACAATTATCCATAATCACAAAAACAAAACATCTCTTAAAAGGACTAGTGCTCAAGAGAGATGGCATTTGAAAATCATGTATTAGGATTAAACTCAGCAAGAGGAAAAACTTAACAAGCAGGTAAAAACTACACTATATCATTTTTAGTGATTAGTAATAACACAGTTCAGTTGAAAAGCCGGGTTGGAACAGTTTCAATCTGTTACGAAAGTCGATGTTGTAATTTTTCGCAACAACTCATAAGTAGTTGCGAATTTTAGGTCGCAACAGTTAAGAACAATTGTGAAATTAGGAGGTCGCAACAGTTTCCAATAGTTGCGAAATTAAATTCGCAACATCATTCTGCGGTTTCGAATATTTTGCAACATAAAAAAATAGTGGTTTTGACCGGTCAAACCCTTACAAAACCAGGGTTTGATCGGAACTCCCTGTAACAATATCAAGTCACCCCTATTAATTTGGAAATCAAATTAATCTAAAAAAAAAAAATTTGAAATTGAATGAACATTATTAACACTAAATCTCTTACAAATGTGAAAACAATTACATAACACTATAGAAATCTGGAAATTATACATTCTTATAGAGAAGCTGCCAAATAAATAAATAAATAAAACAATTCAGTTTCAAACTGAATTAAAACATGGAACCATTGGTGAACCTGGACTGGCAGAAGGAATTGCAGATGTATTGACCAAGAGAGCCGACCAACTACTTATCGAGCATACTTTCCTGTGAACACGGGGAAAATAACAGGTTTTACTAGTTTTCAGTTTCTATTTAGAAAGCTCAGCCTTAGACATCTCTGATGCAGTCCTCATGAATAATACTCACCCCTGAGTTCCAAAGAACTTTCCGGTTAGATTATTTACTTATTTTTTCTATGTGAACCTCATGGGGAGTTAGCCGCACCTACGAATGATATAAATACTACCGTTGCTTTAGATTTACTCACGTTCGTGGCATATTTCTATGCGCGGTCTTACCAAAAAAGGATTGGGTTATTTCGGTAAATACATTCAACCAACTCCAATCCTTTTACCAATTAACATCCTAGAAGATTTCACAAAACCCTTATCACAACAAATAGAATTGGATTTACTTTACCAAGCTCTTTTATTCTTTTTTTTTTTGAAAAAAATCCTTTTTATGAGTCCAGCTTTCTTTTTCTTTTGAGTCCTTTAGAAACCCTTTTGTTTTTTCTTTTAAAACTCTTAGACCTAGAAAACTTTTTGTTTTTTTTTTTTTATTTTTTTTTCTAGGTCTTTTAAAATGGGTTTTAAAAAAGAAGGTCGTCTTCGAGGAGAACCAAAAGGAAATTCAGTTTCCATCCCCCAGACTGTCAAAAAGCAAGAATTTTCTTTTATTCCCCTTGGATTTCTATGATGGGATCGTTTCTTAGAACTGTTCCAAGGTTTTGGATAGAAAGGATATAGGATCTTTATCTGAATACCCTCTGTTAACCAATTTTTTGGAAATTCCATTTCGGATAATTGAACACCATTATAGGTGCATTTAACATGCATTTCTCTACCCCACTCTCTCCAATCCTCATTCCACTCCGGTTGTTGAAATAATAAGATACGGCTGATGTTTTTAGCTATTATCAATGAAGGCAATCCAATATATTTTCTAAAAATAGAGTGGGCTATTAACAAGCAACCCCTTATTGATTGACCAAATAGAACAGTATCCCAGCTTTCCGCTACTGCTAGCCGGTCATTTTCCTCCCCTTTCTTCTTCCTTTTTTTATCCTTTTCTTTTGCCTCTTCCTCAAAACTGGAATTTTTGAATTCCGTACTTTTTATCATCCAATTCTTAAAAAGAAGATTCCAAATTCGGGAGGTGTCAGCAGAAAAAAAAACCTTTTTGTAGATTCTGTCAAAAAAAAGAGGGGAATGGATATTTGTTTGAAACGGTTCCCAAATAACAGTTTTACGTCTTTGAGCGCGCATAGATCCTTTGATTATATCTCGACGAAAATCTGATTCTTGCGAATAACGTAGGACAAAAACTTCTTCTACTTCATCATTAGTATTCGTTGTACTATTTGTACGTTCGGTATCTGTAAAAATGACTACATGGTTGGCCTTTCTTGACCTAATTTCATGATCCTCAGCCGTTTCTTCTAAAATTGTTCCATCTTGTTGCTCCAAACTGGTAATCAATTTGTATGACCATTGAGGAACTTCTTTACGTATTTCTTTTATTCCAATGGATTCCTTTATAATTCTTTGATAATGTCTATCGGGTGTAACCGCATCAAATAAATATTTAGTTCTATTTTCTGAATTAAGTTTTCCTTCTTCTGTAAGGAAGTATTTTCCCTCAAATTTTTCCTTTTTTTCTTCCAATTCTTGGTAGTTTGTGGGAAGTATATTATGAAATTTATTTATCCAAATCCAATCTTCTTCTGAGAAAGCCTCATTCATATTCAAACTTGAGGTTAAATACTTTTTTTTTTTTTTTCGCTTCCGCGGCGGGTTCCGTTCAAAAAAGGATCATACCCTTCAGGCAGGCAGTCTTGTTCAGTCTCATCATTGCATAATCTAATCCTTTTTTCAAGTACATCCAGTTTCAGAGACCCCCTTTCTAGAGCATCAATTCTATTTAAAAATGCGTTGTTTATGTTCTTTTTTTTTTTTTTGTTGGTATAAACCCAATTATTATACAATTCTTCAGAAGAAGGTTTTTCAGTTGTGGACAAAAGTATCTTTCCTTTTATCATTTCCAAAAAGATTGACAAACTAGGTGGATATGTAAAAGATATTCTTTCTTTTCCATCACTTTCACATGTAAAAAAAAAAATAGTGTGACATTTCGTCTCGGACAGCATCTTCAAATTTATCATTTTTGATATATCGCACTGGACGATTCCATCGTTTATAGTCGAAAATAAGAGTAACAAGAGGTTTTTCAAACCAGAGGAGGTCTTTATCTTCTTTAAGTTTAAGTATTTCTAACTTCGAATTTTCTTCCGAACAAAGGGAAGGGGAAGGGTCTTCTTCGATGGATCCTTCTTCCTGTTTAGTCCCCTTCGTTTCGGAAATTGTTTCGATTTCTACATCTGTTTCTCCCTCACTTTCCCCCTTTCTTCCGTTTCGGCAGTTTCTTCTTTTAGTTTCTTAGTAACAATAGGCGACGGTATTCTGCCTAAATAGTAGACACAGGTGATAAATAAGAGAATACTAAAGATTCAAGAAGAAGAAACTTAGTGAACCGATCTTACCTAGGATCGCAAATCCCTCCTTTTCCTTGAAAGAGAGATGTCCCCCCTTTCATTTCCTAAATAAAAAGGTACTATGTTTTTTTGGTCAAACGAAAAAACATAGTACTTGATAGAAAGTTTCACTTTTCTTTTGAGGTTTTTTTTAATGACTATGGATACAAAATAGCAAAACCTATCCTATTAAAAATAAAATCTCGTGAGCCGGGGGTCATTACATTTGCTGCGCATGACTTTCTCGGACCCTCTTGAGTAGTCCAACCGCTCGGAGCCAAATAGCCAAAAGTATCAAAAGCAAAGGGGACGAAAGCATGCCCATTGTCAACACATGCTTTCTCATGCTTCGATATCTTACCTGAGGCAGCCTTTAGCGCTGCTCGCCCGACTGTAAAGGTGCCATGTCCAATTCCTACCAAAGGAGATACCCCGGTGAGGTCAACACATGTGTGTTTCCCATTAGCCCATCCAAAAATAAGAACATCAGCTGGTCTTAGTGTCGATCTCCTTCAAGTGGGTCTGTCGGGGAAATGCACAGTGCTTCTTTCTTTGCCGAAATGCCAGACCTCCACAGTACATCATACAAAATATCCCTCACATGATCATGTCTATATTTATAACCAGGGTCTACTTTACAATGAACTGCATGTTCACCATATGAATCCAAGCAACCTGTGATGCAAGCAGGGCAGCGAGAGTCGGGGATAAAGCGGGATCATTAACCTGTATTTGAGGATAGACCGGTACTCCAAAGGAGACATCTTCTGCCCTAGCCCCTCAATCGGAATAGACAGAAGAAAATCCTGGGCATGTGCTGCTTGCAAACAACCAAAAACCGCTTTCTGGATACAATAGATTTTTTCGTTTTGTTCGGATCCATGAAATCATCAAAAAATAATCAATAAGGGTTTTTTTTTTATTTCTATACCTGAATTGAGAGCAGAACTCTCTAGTTCCGACTAATCCATTTTTGGAGAACGGAAACCTCTCGAAAAGTCAATTGTTAAGACGAAAATAATCCTATAAGAGATTATTGAACGTTCAAATAGAAATTAGAGGGGGCCTTTAATTTGATTTGCATTTTTCCTAAAAAATATTACATTGAATTTACTCCTTACAATCTCGACGTTTGAGTGCGGATGGGCTATTATGATTTCGAGCAAGCCGCTATGGAGAAATCGGTAGACACGCTGCTCTTAGGAAGCAGTGCTAGAGCATCTCGGTTCGAGTCCGAGTGGCGGCATCTTCTAAAAGAGATACAACAAATCCTATAATGAAAATGAAATGGATTACGCATTTCCATTCCAGTGTTAAAGGACTCCCTTTTTATTTTAGGATTTTTTATGATATTTTCGACTTTAGAACATATATTAACTCACATCTCTTTTTCAATTGTTTTAATTGTAATTACGATTTATTTGATGACCTTATTAGTCCACGAAACCATAGGACTACATGATTCGTCAGAAAAGGGCATGATAGCTACCTTTTTTTTGTATAACAAGATTATTAGTTACTCGTTGGATTTATTCGGAACATTTCCCCTTAAGTGATTTATATGAATCATTAATATTCCTTTCATGGGGATTTTCCATTATTCATATGGTTCCTAAAATATGGAATCATAAAAATTATTTAAGCGCAATAACTGCGCCAAGTACTATTTTTACCCAAGGATTTGCTACTTCAGGTCTTTTGACGGAAATGCATCAATCCACAATATTAGTACCTGCCCTCCAATCTCAGTGGTTAATGATGCACGTAAGTATGATGATATTTAGCTATGCAGCTCTTTTATGTGGATCATTATTATCAGTATCTCTTCTAGTCATTACATTTCGAAAAAGCTTAGGGGTCTTTGGGAAAAACAATCATTCATTAATTGGGCCGTTTTCATTTGATTTTGATGAGATTAAATATGTAAATGAAAGAAGCAATGCTATACTAACCAATTCTTTACTTTCATTTAGAAATTATCACAGGTATCAATTGATTCAGCAATTGGATCGTTGGAGTTATCGTGTTATTAGTCTAGGATTTATCTTTTTAACGGTTGGTATTCTTTCAGGAGCATTGTGGACTAGTGAGGCGTGGGGGTCATATTGGAATTGGGACCCCAAAGAAACTTGGGCATTTATTACTTGGACTATATTTGCTATTTATTTACATATTAGAACCAACCAAAATTTTCAAGGCAAAAATTCCGCAATTGTAGCTTCTATGGGATTTCTTATAATTTGGGTATGCTATTTTGGGGTCAATCTATTAGGAATAGGCCTACATAGTTATGGTTCATTCACATTAGCATATTAATCGAAGACATGACCTAATACATAGAAATAGCATATCATATGTAAGGAAAGTTTGTGTGAGTTTTAGAGAACCGGTTCAATTACTACTTGATTGAACCGGTTCTCTAAAACTCCAAACGTATCTGATTACAATTCACTTCTTTTTTTACTTAAGATTAAGTAAGGAAAAATAAGACTTCTTTTTATTTTATTGTCCACCGATTTTTTTTATCGCAGCTTTTTATTTTATGTCTTATTCATGCAAACTATCGAGAAAAGTAATTAGATAAAATAGATTCTACCTTATCAAGTGATAGTGAGAGAACGAAATCTGGATAAATACCAATGCCTATTACTGGCAGAAAGATACAGATTGAAACAAAAAGTTCTCGTGGTCCAGAATCAAAAAAATAAGAATTTTTGGCATTAAATTGCTTGTATCCATAAAACATCTGGCGTGACATAGATAATGAATAAATAGGAGTTAATATCATTCCAATTTCCATTACAAAAGTAATGAGTATTTTTGGCATTAAAAGATATTTCGGGGCTGGTAATTAAAGTAAATAATAGTAAACTGGTATTTCTATTATTATTTCGATCCCGAAAACTTAGTGATAAGGGTTTTGTGAAATCTTCTAGGATGTTAATTGGTAAAAGGATTGGAGTTGGTTGAATGTATTTACCGAAATAACCCAATCCTTTTTTGGTAAGACCCGCATAGAAATATGCCACGGACGTGAGTAAAACTAAAGCAATGGTAGTATTTATATCATTCGTAGGTGCGGCTAACTCCCCATGAGGTAACTGTATTATTTTCCGAGGTAAAAGAGCCCCTGACCAGTTAGAAACAAAAATAAATCGGAACATAGTTCCAATAAAGGGAACCCAAGGACCATACTCTTCTCCAATCTGAGTTTTGCTCAAGTCTCGAATGAATTCAAGGACATATTCGAAGAAATTCTGACCATTGGTCGGAATAGTTTGTGGGTTCCGAACAGCTATAGCAGCTGAACCTAATAAGATATCAATTACGACCCATGACGTAATAAGGACTTGGGCATGGACTTGGAAACCACCTATTTTCCAATAGAAATGTTGGCCTACTTCCACACTTGATAGATCGTATAGCCCTTTTAATGTGTTGACGGAATATCACACATTGATCAATCAAAGAGAGATTCAACAACAAAAAGAAAGATCGATTCTTTGGGATCCTTCCTTTCTTCAAACGAATCGAACAAAGAGAAAATCAGACTGATTACCGAAATGCCTTTCTGGATATTCCTCAATGTCCTGGATATTCACGGAACGTGAGAAGCAGATGAATAATCATCTGCTTCCGGAAGAAATCGAAGCAATTCTTGGGAATTCTACAAAATTAATTCGTTCCTTTTTCTCTAACAGATGATCAGAACTTCATATGGGTTCGAATCCTACTGAGAGGTCCACTAGAGATCATAAATTATTGAAGAAAGAACAAGATGTTTTATTTGTCCCTTACAGACGATCAGAAAATAAAGAAATGGTTGATATATTCAAGATAATTACGTATTTATAAAATACCGTCTCAATTCATCCTATTTCATCAGATCCGGGATGTGATATGGTTCCGAAGGATGAACCGGATATGGACAGTTCCAATAAAATTTCATTCTTGAACCAAAATCCATTTTTTTCTTTATTTCATCTATTACATGACCGAAACAGGGGGGGTACACGTTACACCGCGATTTTGAATCAGAAGAGAGATTTCAAGAAATGGCAGATCTATTCACTCTATCAATAATCGAGCCAGATCTGGTGTATCATAAGGTATTTTCCTTTTCTATTGATTCCTACGGGTTGGATAAAAAAAATTTATTGAATGAGGTATTCAACTCCAGGGATGAATCGAAAAAGAAATATTTCTTGGTTCTACCTCCTATTTTTGATGAAGAGAATGAATCTTTTTATCGAAGGATCAGAAAAAAATCGGTCCGGATCTCCTGCGGGAATGACTTGGAAGATCCAAAACCAAAAAGAGTGGTATTTTCTAGCAACAACATAATGGAGGCAGTCAATCAATATAGATTGATCCTAAATCTGATTAAAATCCAATATAGCACCTATGGGTACATAAGAAATGTATCGAATCGATTCTTTTATGGAATTCAAAGGGATCAAATAGGAAATGATACGCTGAATCATAGAATTATAATGAAATATACGATCAACCAACATTTATCGAATTTGAAAAAGAGTCAGAAGAAATGGTTCGATCCTCTTATTTCTCGAACCGAGAGATCCATGAATCGGGATCCTAATGCATATAGATACAAATGGCCCAACGGGAGCAAGAATTTCCAGGAACATTTGGAACATTTCGTTTCTGAGCAGATGAGCCATTTTCAAGTATATTTTGTGCCACAGCCCTTCCTATCTGATAGAAAAGGATCCCATGATTCTGAACCAATCTTACCTGGGATCGCAAATCCCAAGTTTGTCTATGAAGAGCGGATCTAATTGTATTAGTGTCTAGAATGGATTTCTTCTGTGTAATACTAATGGATAGGGCCTCATTGGTAAGTGCTACAAGATCTCGTGCATTGGATCCCATGGTTATGGCCCCGAATCCATTAGTATGGAACATTTTATTTTCCAAGTGAAATCCCCTAGTATATGAAAGAGTGAAAAAGTTATTTCGTTGTTGTGGAATAAGAAGCCTCCGTATCTTAATGCATGTATTTAATTTATTCGGAGCTATTAGAGCGGGATCCACTTTTTGGGGAATATGAGTCGAAGCAATAACAAGGATATTTCTAGTGGAGCATCTTTCACAATCACTGGAGAGATAGTTCACTAATAGACCGAGGGATAAGTAATTCGACTTATTCACATACATATCATGAATGTTTGGAATCCATATTATGCAAGGAATAAGATAACCTTTAGGCTTGTCATCCAGGAACTTGTTCGGAAATACCGTAATGAAAGGAACATAAGAGTTTGTCGCTAGGTATTTGACCAAATAGGATCGTCCAGTTCCTATAGAACCTATCACTAAAATACCCCTAGACGGGGATAGGGCTAAGCGGAGCGAAAAGGGTTTTCCATGAGATGGGAAATGAAAACTATTAGCCCCACACGAGGTTTGTGAATAAGTGATTGTCTGATAATGAGCAAGGAATATCCGTCTTTCTGCTAAACAGGATCTATTGAACTCATAATTCATTAGATATTTTTTATGAATGTCAACTAAGTATCGTAAGTAAATTGATCCCGGTTGTTCAACCATTTGATAACCAGAGTCATTCTTTGATAAATGATCACTATGAGTCAGACTCAATAGAATTTGATCAATCCTTTTTTTTGTCGTTAAGGTGGAGAACTGAACCAAGAATTCTCTTTCTTCATCATCAATCGAATCACTGTTCGCGACCCAGGATTCTATTTTATCATCAATCCAATCAACGTTCACGTTTTTTTTCTTTTTCTTATCAATGAATAGATCTCTTTACTTGTACGACTTAGATATCTCGTATTTCTCGAAAAAGTGATTCGATTGATGGGATTTGGTATGATACTTATGATATCGATGAGATTGATATTCAAATATTTCTTCTTAGAACGTATTGATTTGACCCCATAAGTGGGACTACCACCCAATAGCATGTTGCCACCAGAAGCAGAACCCCATATTTCTTCTAGAGAATCTCCTAATTGTTCCAGAGCAACTAGAAAGAGATTCTTTAACCAGAAAGAGTTCAGTTCAGATGTAGGATACCTATCCAGAAGTTTTCGCAACTCAATCATGTATGATGGAATCATCAAAGATTTGATCTTTTCGAACTCTGTCTGTAACTCACTAGAGGCCCGGGAAACAAAGAGAAGATGTGTACGAACGAGATATCCAGCAACAAGAAGAAGCAAAAGGATTGAATAGAGGAACTCCCGAGCATTTGGTGATCTCAGATGTATCCATATCAATGGAACGGGTGACTCATTATTTCGATGAATCATTTCTTCGGACAGAAGAAGATTATGTAAACACTTACTCGAAATCTCACTTATCGGATTCCATTGTGGAAGAATCGCCCACAATTTTTTCTGAGGAATTGGCCATGATGTATCTGATCCATGCATAATATCATGAAAAAAGGATACAAATTTTTGACTGCTACTTAGTATCGGCAATAGGTCTGAAAAAGTATCTAAAAGGGTGAAATTTAGATATTTGCACCCTGCCGAAGTAAGGAACCATGGCATATATGTTTGTAACAGATTCCATTTTGAGAGATTTGAAAAAGCACTATCTCGTTGAAGGGTTCTATACATCTGCCATTTCTCAACGCATTTCTTTAGACAAAGACTCCGTTTTTTCCTCTTTTCGGATGGTAAATATTTATCAGAACATGGAGTGTGAATCAAACCCATGTTTGAATTGAAATTGAGATACTGATGCAAGTTATTCCCTTCTGAATCAGAGAGATTCATATCTGAAAGAGGTTGACAATAAGTTCTTTCAAAATTGACTATTTGTCCCTCTGTTAGAGGTGTTCCAGAAATGTCTGGGATCGAGTAAATAGCTCTACGAACGAAAGGATCGAATCGAATTGGAAAATGGAAAGATTTGTACAAGTTATACCTTTCGTCACCACTTTGTGGAAAATCGTTAGGTATGAATATGTTAGACACCTGTGACTCGATGGATGAAATAGTATCTCTCTCCAAAAAAACATGTTTTTTTGGACCGACGCACAAAGAAAAAATGTTGTTGCGAATGAACAAGATATTGAGGAATTGTCCATACGTAAGATCATAATTATTGATACGGGCCTTTTCCACATAAAAAGGGAATCTTTTGTTACAATCGAACCAGAAGTGATGTGGATTATTCAAGAATCGAAGTCGATTTGCTTTATAAAAAGAAGAGATCAATGAACTTCTATGAAATGGTTTCACGGGATTCAGCCAATTGTCTCGATCGTGGGATATCATTGAGAAATAGGAATCGGTGTTATCAAAGTCTTTCCTGCAATTATTTCTAGTATGAAATGAGTCAATCATCCACTTTGGTATCTTATTGAATAAAAACGGTGATATTGTTCCTCCATTGATCAAGAATTTCAATTTTTGGGAAGTATCACGATTATCCAATAAGAAGGGTTTCAATTTATTCAAATGAACGATTTGAACACCTATTGATTCTAACAACTGATTGCAGAGTTGATCATTCGGCCCTTTCAATTCATAGATGTGGATCTCGGACCTATGAATGGGGATATTCCCGATACTCACAAAGAAAAAAGGAAGTGACTTGGACAAAAAGAGAAGTGACTTGGACAAATCTTGTTTGTCGATAACCTCGGACCAATCAATCGAATATTGATTAATACGTAATCGACCGAACACTACTTGAAAATGGCTCCTCTGCTCAGAAACGAAATGTTCCAAATGTTCCTGGAAATTCTTGCTCCCGTTGGGCCATTTGTATCTATATGCATTAGGATCCCGATTCATGGATCTCTCGGTTCGAGAAATAAGAGGATCGAACCATTTCTTCTGACTCTTTTTCAAATTCGATAAATGTTGGTTGATCGTATATTTCATTATAGTTCTATGATTCAGCGTATCATTTCCTATTTGATCCCTTTGAATTCCATAAAAGAATCGATTCGATACATTTCTTATGTACCCATAGGTGCTATATTGGATTTTAATCAGATTTCGGATCAATCTATATTGATTGACTGCCTCCATTATGTTGTTGCTAGAAAATACCACTCTTTTTGGTTTTGGATCTTCCAAGTCATTCCCGCAGGAGATCCGGACCGATTTTTTTCTGATCCTTCGATAAAAAGATTCATTCTCTTCATCAAAAATAGGAGGTAGAACCAAGAAAGATTTCTTTTTCGATTCATCCCTGGAGTTGAATACCTCATTCAATAATTTTTTTTATCCAACCCGTAGGAATCAATAGAAAAGGAAAATCCCTTATGATACACCAGATCTGGCTCGGTTATTGATAGAGTGAATGAGACGGTATTTTTTAAATACGTAATTATCTTGAATATATCAACCATTTCTTTATTTTCCGGTCGTCTGGAAGGGACAAAATAAACATCTTGTTCTTTCTTCAATATTTTATGATCTCTAGTGGACCTCTCAGTAGGATTCGAACCCAGATGAAGTTCTGACCATCTGTCAGAGAAAAAGGAACGAATTGATTTTGTAGAATTCCCAAGAATTTCTTCGATTTCTTCCGGAAGAAGATGATTATTCATCTTCTTCTCATGTTCCGTGAATAGCCGGGACATTGAGGAATATCCAGAAAGGCATTTCGGTAATCGATCTGATTTTCTCTCTCTTCGTTCCGTTTGAAGAAAGGAAGGATCCCAAAGAATCGATCTTTCTTTTTGTTGTTGAATCTCTCTTTGATTGATCAATGTGTGATATTCCGAATCCTTATTACTAATCGAATCGAAAGGGTCTCTGGATTGATCAGAAGATCCTTTCAATTGGCTAGAATTCGTTACTTGAACGAAAATAGATCTTGTGGAATCATATTGAATATTTGACGATACATTCCGTACCTTGCCAAGAGAACCCATGAACCAGAATAGAAGAGCTTGCCCCACCCATGAGTAAATATTTCGTAGTAGCCTCATTAGACCGTACATCTCTCTTAGTATATCCAGATAATAGGTAGGAGCATAAACTGAAACATTCTGGAGCTACAAAGATAGTTATTAAATCATTAGCACCATATAAAAACATTCCTCCTAGAGTAGATGTTAATACGAATAAGAGAAACTCTATTATAGCCATTTCTGTACATTCAATGTACTCTACGGATAGAGGAATACATAGAGTTGAACAGAGTAAAATAAGAAATTGAAAGATTTCGTTGAAATTGTTTGTTTGGAAATTTCCCGAAAAGCTAATCATAGGTTCTTCTCTCCATCGGAACAATAGGGC
>JAJJWX010000858.1:262500-267500 GCA_023529315.1 Papaver bracteatum
AACCCCCCTTTTTCTGGATCCACCTCACATCATTAACTCGACCTCTGCTACCTATAGGTAATTTTAGACAAGTTTCCTTTGCAGTGGATACTTGAATGCCAAGTATAGCTCGTAATAATATATCTTCCGGGGCATATGATGATTCTTTCGTCATCTGAGGCGCTAATTTACCTACTAAAATATCACATGTTTCTACCCAAGACCCCAGCATCACAATTCCGTTTCTATCTAAATTCCGGATTAAGTGGGCTTCTAAATGCGGTATTTCATTAGTGATCCTTTCAGGGCCTTGGCTTGTCACATGAGTCTGAATTTCATATTTCCGTATATGAAAAGAAGTATAAACATCGCCATATACTAGACGTTCACTATTTCATCCATCGAGTCACAGGTGTCTAACATATTCATACCTAATGATTTTCCACAAAGTGGTGACGAAAGGTATAACTTGTACAAATCTTTCCATTTTCCAATTCGATTCGATCATTTCGTTCGTAGAGCTATTTACTCGATCCCAGACATTTCTGGAACACCTCTAACAGAGGGGAAAATAGTCAATTTTGAAAGAACTTATTGTCAACCTCTTTCAGATATGAATCTCTCTGATTCAGAAGGGAATAACTTGCATCAGTATCTCAATTTCAATTCAAACATGGGTTTGATTCACACTCCATGTTTGATAAATATTTACCATCCGAAAAGAGGAAAAAACGGAGTCTTTGTCTAAAGAAATGCGTTGAGAAATGGCAGATGTATAGAACCCTTCAACGAGATAGTGCTTTTTTAAATCTCTCAAAATGGAATCTGTTACAAACATATATGCCATGGTTCCTTACTTCGGCAGGGTGCAAATATCTAAATTTCACCTTTTTAGATACTTTTTCAGACCTATTGCCGATACTAAGTAGCAGTCAAAAATTTGTATCCGTTTTTCATGATATTATGCATGGATCAGATACATCATGGCCAATTCCTCAGAAAAATTGTGGGCGATTCTTCCACAATGGAATCCGATAAGTGAGATTTCGAGTAAGTGTTTACATAATCTTCTTCTGTCCGAAGAAATGATTCATCGAAATAATGAGTCACCCGTTCTATTGATATGGATACATCTGAGATCACCAAATGCTCGGGAGTTCCTCTATTCAATCCTTTTGCTTCTTCTTGTTGATGGATATCTCGTTCGTACACATCTTCTCTTTGTTTCCCGGACCTCTAGTGAGTTACAGACAAAGTTCGAAAAGATCAAATCTTTGATGATTCCATCATACATGATTGAGTTGCGAAAACTTCTGGATAGGTATCCTACATCTGAACTGAACTCTTTCTGGTTAAAGAATCTCTTTCTAGTTGCTCTGGAACAATTAGGAGATTCTCTAGAAGAAATATGGGGTTCTGCTTCTGGTGGATTTTTTGGATAGTTTGATCAATAGCGTTTGGTCATAATCCCTTTTTGACTCTGCACCATAGATTCCACTATTATTAGTGATCAATAATGGACGAATTCCTTCATATTCATAGAGATAGGGGACATAATTCACATGGATATAGTAAGTCTTGCTTGGGCCGATTTAATGGTAGTCTTTACATTTTCCCTTTCACTTGTAGTATGGGGAAGAAGTGGACTCTAAAAGCACTACTAATTGAGTTGAGTAATCAAACTATAGCCATTTTTTCATATATCGTTCTGCAAAGGGATTTGAAATATTAAATATCCATTTCAAAATTATATTGGATTACAGTAATGGACTATATTAAAAAGAATCTTTCAATCAAACAAAGAAAATAGATGCAAGGAAGAACTAGAATTGGGGTGTTAGTTACATGATGTACATCACATATATGAAATTTATAGATATGTACATATATGAAGATACAAGATACATCTTGTAGATTAATCTAGATGAAGCCTATACCTCTTTATACAGTACCAGTACAACTTTATACAATACAATAATAGAAAGTATGGTAGAAAGAAATTGATATCTTTCTACCATACTACCAGATCTCATATACTGCTGATTCTAGTCCGCTCATTTCATTTAAGACGTGGAATGAAAATCCCTTTTATTTCTTCAATCATTAATAAGAAAAAAGAAGTCAAGCTTCATTCGAATCAATTATTTTGACTGACTGTTTTTACGTAGATGATAAGTAAAAAAGCAGTAGGAACTAGAATGAACAGCGCAGTAGCAATAAATGCGAGAATATTTACTTCCATAATCCCATCATTTTTTACTTCACAATAACTCGGGATCTAATCCCATAGAGATGAGAAATCTTCTTCTCTAAATTCAATGAAATGAATTGCATCCCAATGTTATTTGATATTGAATCGGATCAATATCATGAATAACAATATCTGAGCTTTCAGATCGATTCATTGTCGAGAATTGAATAGTATAACATAGGAGGATCTTTTATCCATAACGAATTCAAAAAAGGGGATTCTTGATACAACAAAGAATCCCTTTTCTTTTTTCATTATTTTCTATAACCTACCGTCTTTCCAACCATCTGATGAGGTATCATCTGACCCGTCTTCCATTTCAATTGGTCACAAACCCAAACAGTAGAAATGAAATGGAAAAAAGTGAAGTTCGAAACTAATTAAGTTTGTTATGATCTAAATTTCTTGGAAGACAAATAGGTGTGATAAAGTTGGATTAGGGTAGAAAAGATCTCGTTTTTTTATAAATTTACTTTTTTGGAGTTTACTCTTGCTTCAATAGGACTCCTTCATCAAAGAAAAAAACAGGAGAAGAAATATTATTCATTTCCTTATTAAGCGGAGTAGGGCAGATCTTTCATCTTTCTTTGATCTCTCTTTTATTAAAAAAAAGCTTCTTTCCTTGGATTGAAACCGGAACATATATCATATCCGAAATTCAATATGGAAGTGAGATAGATAGATTGTTTCCAATTAGGAATTGAGGTTCCCAAAAATAGGAGCTAGAAAATAAAGAGGTGGTTTTAATAGAATATAAAAAGGATTCTGGCGCGCCAACTCTGTTAAGGTCAAGTTCATTTTGTATCACACAATGAAGGAATCCAATTTGTATGTATGCTCTCGGGAACCGGGTGGGTATTATATTGAATTCCATGGATCAGAACCAATAGAAAAAGTAAAACCTGTGCGGTATCTCTTGAAATACTGAATAGGACCCTACCACCAATTGTACAAATCTAGCTCTCCCCACGAATCAGTACTAGTCGAGAATTAATTTAAATTCTTGTATTTCTTCGATGATAAAAAAGACTTCCGGCGGGAATTAGATTTTGCTTTCAGTCCTCTATCTTCACCGAAAATAGAGAAATGAGTTGACGGATTCATCGGATCCTAGGTCGGGACTGACGGGGCTCGAACCCGCAGCTTCCGCCTTGACAGGGCGGTGCTCTGACCAATTGAACTACAATCCCAGGGAAATAAGATGTACAGGATACATATTCTTATTATTAAATTCATAGCATATTTCTATTTATAATCGCTGTGTTGTAACAGAGATAGAAGCTATATGTTGATATTCACATGGGTATGGGCTTTAGTGAGAATGGCACGTATTACTAGTAGTCAAATCATTTCATAATAAATCTTTCGGTTAAAAAGAAAAAATATTTTTTCTTTACCTCCCCTATATATTAAGGTTACAGACCAGATCATTAGAAAGTATAATTTATGGTAACAAATAAATTAAGGATATAGCGTAAAAAGTATTCTTTTCTTTCTTCGTCTGGTTTCTGGAGGCAAAATTTGTTCTATTATCTCATGATGGATCGACGGATTTTTGGGCCGAGCTGGATTTGAACCAGCGTAGACATATAGCCAACGAATTTACAGTCCGTCCCCATTAACCACTCGGGCATCGACCCAGGAAGAATCCATTTTAGATTTATGGATAAATCCATTATCAACCTCCTTTCGTAGTACCCTACCCCCAGGGGAAGTCGAATCCCCGCTGCCTCCTTGAAAGAGAGATGTCCTGAACCGCTAGACGATGGGGGCATACCCGCCTAATCGCCTACTATACTGATAGTATGAACAGTTTTTTGTAATTGTCAATATAATGTAATGATATGACTAAATTCGAAGAATATTTTCTGCTTTCATGATTCCATCTAATTTCTTTTTTCTATAAAAATTGCAGGGTATGTCGAATCTCTTCATCAATGATTCGATGAAATATCTTGGATCTACGTCGAATTGTGTCTCAATCAAATGAATCTCATTCTGATGAGGGTAAAAAAAATCTTTTAGGGGCGGTCTGTCTAGGAAAAATGCTTATTTCTTTTTTATTTTATCAATATTAATGCACTACATTTTTTCAAGACTTATAAAAAAAAATCTGAAGTAAAAAATTTTTTTATTGGTCCTGAACGGGCCGAGATCTATCTATATGATGTATATTATATACATAGGTACATACAGTAGACTCATAGTGACTGTTGGTTCATTCAACAATTGAATCAAATGAGCCCTTTTAACTCAGCGGTAGAGTAACGCCATGGTAAGGCGTAAGTCATCGGTTCAAATCCGATAAGGGGCTTTTTTCAAAAAACTCTAATCTAAGTCTTCGGTTTGGGGCGGAAAATAGAGATATTGTTGCTTTTTGTAAACTCAATGGCAAAAAAAGGAAACATCCACATAAATATAAAAAAGAAATATAAAAGAACTTATTATTATATAATAAGTTCTTTTATATATTTATAGTAGTATAGTTATAAAGTGGAACATTTGTCTTGATTATCATGATCAGTCATTCCACTGAGTAGAAGAACTACTATGTCACTTTAGAAATCAACAAAAGAAAAAGTAAGTGGATCTGACCCATTGAATCATGACTATATGAGCTATTCTGATATTAAAATTCAATAGTAGAAAAGTAGAAAGAAAATTGTAGCAGCGTACCCCCTTTATTTCTTTTTTATTTACTTGGGATACGGAAGAATTTGTCGATATTTCTGATTTAATGTTCTTGTTCCTGGATGCTTCATAGGAATAA